>PVKS010038027.1:0-18218 GCA_004027875.1 Aplodontia rufa
AGGGGGAAAGCTCCCTAGGTAACTTGGAGGTGTAGGGAAGGGGATGGGGAGGGGGGAGGGTATATGAAGAACTCATAGGAGTCTGGTGATTGGGAAGATGGGGAACCATCCTAGAAGCCGATGTTATTCCTACACTAGATACCCATTTAACACATGAGTTCTTCTGGGGGAAACTACAACAGATGAAACCCATAGTAGTTTATCTATGCGTTGGCATTACCCCTGGATAACAAAGTTTATATACATTCATTGCTACTGTTTTGACAATGTTTCCCCCTCAGCTATATCCTGTATCGCTATATACTTCTAATAAATGTGAAAAAAAAAGTCAATGACTTAGGTGAGGGAACTGGATATGTAGGCTCAGTGGCAAAGTGATTGACCTAGCATGTGCAAGATCCTGGGTAAAATCTCCAGCACCATAAAAATAATTAACTAATTAATTAATTTAAGCATTAGTTTAGTAGTTGGTCAAAAGTGGCCTATCTGCCTATATTTGCAAGGTCCACAGCACAAATAGGGTTAGCACTAGGAGCTGTAGAGACCCAGCCTGGGAGCTCCCTTGGGTCTTCTCCCTTCATTCCTGGTGTGCAACTCCTGGCCATCTGCAGCTCACCTTAACACTGCTGGAAACCTCCCCTGTGGACACCAAGGGGTGAAATCTCAGCTCTGAAATCAGCAACTTAGTCAGTCAACTGGTCTCCAGACAACTGCCAAATTGAGATGCCTGAGGTTTCCAGAGAAAAAGAATAGAATATTTTTATGTAAACTGCTAACTTAAAGGTGTGATTTGATAATTACAATCTACATAAGGAAATGTTAGTCAACATAGTTAAAAAAGTATGAAATGCCAAGAGTTTTTCAATTTAACTTTTAGTTTAAAATTTATGTATAACTCTATCAAATTAAAATTATTATGCTTACTCTTTTGATATATAAAGCACAAATACACATAGAGCACATGTACAGACAAGCATTTCTGTTATTAAAATGTTGTGAATAGAGAATTAGAAAAATACATCTAAAAAGGTTACTTTGTGGGGCAATAATCAAAATCTGGTTGAGAAGCATCACTGAGACAATTCCTCACAGTAAGCACAGCACACACCAGCGGACGCAGCCTGCCCTCTGACGGCTCAGATGGTCCGTGTTCTGCTAGAACCTGGGACCATTTTTCCAAAACTGAAAACTGATTAAACAAGAACCTGGTATTCTTCAACTATTGAGATCTTGGCAAATAAGTTAGAAAAGGAAGACTTTAAGAACAAGTTAGAAGTTCTAAACTTTGAATATGAAAACTTTTGAATTTTCATCTCAAACTGCCAGATCTGCACGACTGAGGGCTATAAAGTCTTGCTGTTCTGATTTCTACAACATTGCATAGACTCTCCTTTCACGTTACGATTCAGTGTTATTTCAATCCCATTTATCTCATAGGCAGAGTCATAGGATACAAATTATTTTATTTTCATTCAAAATTACCCACCTCAAAATCAATGTAAATGTAGTTAATGTAACTTCACGCATTAAGTCTTTTCTTCGGTATTGTGAATAGCGTTACTAATTAACTACTGATATTGGAGCCTTTGCATAGGAGTCTGTTGATTTAAAGTTGATTTTTGTTGGTCTAAGTAGTCAGGTTGTCAAACCATGAAAACAAAATGGAATTTTGGTTGTATTAACTATTAGGGTGGAGTTCATGAACCATATGTGTTCTAGGGACACCAGAAGGCTCATTGGTACATTTAGAGTCCCATTATATGAACTCAAGTGACACTGACCCATGCATGAAAGGGCTTTAAGACAGATATTTTCTCTACAAGTCATCTTTTTATTTATTTATTTTTCTTTTAAAGCTTGGTTCCAAATCCCTTTCTTTGCTCTGGATAAATTGAAGAAGTCTACCTGCTAGGTAACTGGATACCTTACTACATCGCCACAAATATTAAGTGCTTAACTGAGTCTTATGGACTAGAAAATATGTAGCATTTTTGAGTAGGGAATGATCAAAGAAGATTTCTTGTGGTAGGTTAAACACCATCCCTTCAGTCTTGAATATGACACATAATTTGGACAAGAGGAGGAAGGCTCCATATTCTGAAAGTTAAAAGCTGAAAAAAGGCAAAAGGGGAGAAAACAGAAAATCCCAACTGGTGGACACTGAGTAGCCTGGGTTGAATGTACGGGAGGGTTTATTCCAGAAAGAAAGGATATGAAACACAAATGTCAAGACATTAACATAGTTTAGCAGATGAAAGAGATAAAAATAGAACATATATTATGTCATCAGAAGAAAGGAAAGGATGTTAAGGAGTAAGACAAAGAGAAGGAGAAAGAAAGAAGAAAACCAAAAGAGACTTAAAAAGACTCATTTGTGATAAAATTGGAGAATCAAATAAAAGATGAACAGCAAAGAAATGAGCAGGAATTTAAGGCCTGTAATATTCAGTGTCCACTTTTAACTAGGTAACAAACAACATGAAAACATAAAATGTTGGAAAGTTTTAACCCACAGAAATTGGGAAGTATGAAGAACTCTGGTTAAAGCAAATTGTTTTGCATAGCCCTGGAGTGACAGTGAGCAAATCAAGTTGTCAGGAACTGGAAGGCCAATACAGCTACCATGCAGAGAGCAAGGAAGTTTCAAAAGGAAGAATGTGCTTGGTGGATCACTGTGTCTAGCCTACCCACAGCTACTTCAGATCTCCCAGGTAGGGATCTTTTCTCCATAGGTTCTGTCTTCCAAGTGTATGGCTCATTAAAAAAAAAAAAAAGTATTGAATTGAAACAAACTAATACTTATGAACTATCTGTAAGGCATATAGAATGTTAGGTATAACAACCATAAGATCTTCAATTATCCAGGAAAATACTAGTGAATTGACCCAATAGACATTCCTGAACTCACAATATAATTATCAAAAGAGAATAGTATCTCCTTTGACACTCATGTTTGCTTTTCTGATTCTTTTTTTTTCTCACTCATTCTGAGAAAAACAGCTTTCCTGAAGCTATATGTGTGTTTCCCTGCTTTGCTTTATACTTTTATCACAATTATTTATCCAAAATAGTGTACTGTTTAGTTTTTTAGGCTTATTTAATTTTTCATAATATGATATTTATTCTTCTGAGGTGCTCTGTTAGTTCAATGTTATGCTTATATCTGTCAATGTTACATCATGTAGCAATAATTCTTTAATTGTAATTACTCTAGGACTTCATTATATGAATACATCTCAATTTGGCCATTTTAATGTCAATGTTATTTGTGTTGCTTGTATCTTTTTAAAAATTTTCTGGTGCATAGTCTCAATAAACTCTGTATTATAAATTTGAGACTGGAACTCTGGGGTTATACAGTATTTTCATCTTTGTAGTATATCTGCCAAATTGTATTCCAAATTGGTTTCACCAAGTTATACATGAACCTGTAGTACATAAATTTATCAGTTCTTTTTTACTACAAAGCCTTGTCTTTTCAATACTTTGTATTTTCGGTCAATTTTTATCCCAACTTTTTCATTACTGACTTTTCTCTCTTGTGTATTTATTTCCTATTACATTAACTTTTGCTCTTACCAGTATTATTTTCTTCCTTCTACTTCCTTTGGATTCATTACACTGATCTTTTCTAATTTTTTATGTTGCATGCTTAATTAATTCATTTATATAAAATTTCCTTTTTTATAATATACACAAATGTCTCTTTAAATACTACTTTACTGGGATACCACAGTCTATTTAATAGTTTTATTTTTACATTGATTTCAAGATTTCCTAATTCTCATCAAGGTTTCTTCTTGGATCTACTACTTACTTAAAAGTAAGTGGAAGTAACACATAAGCTGTGGGGACTATAGCTATGGGGGTTGGAGGGAGAAAAGGGAGGGAGGAGAGGGAAGGTAAAAAGGGGGGTGTTCAACACTGTAGAGTACAGTTGACTCCCATGAGAACCCCAGGCAGGCATATAACTCTAGTAATTTCAAGGTTTAAGTTACATGTATATGGCCATTTATATCTATAACTTAGGGGAACTACAGAGGAGTCATGAGATCAGGGAGTTGGGCGAGGGGGGAGATCCTGGACAAGGATCAGGTTTAAGCAATTCTGTCTATACGTATGCATGTACGAATGTGAACCAATGAATCCCTTCATTATGTGAGACAATGTTGAGCCAATAAAAAAAAAAGTATGTGTGTTAATAACATACACGTGGAGATTTTAGTTATATTTACCTTATTTATTACTATGATAATTGTGTTGTAGACTGACAATGTGGTCTCAAGGCATCAATTCTCTGAAACTTGCTGTGACTTGCTTTGGATCCTAGGAAACAAAGTTTTTAAATATACTACATATATACTCAAATGATATTATATTATGTAGTTGATGAAATCTAAACTTCCCTGTCCAAATATATTTGACAAAACTTTTAAATAACATTATTCGGACAGCCAATTCACACTTATTTTTTATTTACTTGATTTATCAATTTATGATAACATGCTAAAATTTTCACTGTGATTTTTGGGTATTACTAGTCCTCCTCAGTTTTCTATAAATTTATCATGTGCATTTTGCAGCTATTCTATTATCTTCAGAGAAATTTGCTTACATCTTCCTGGAGAATTGAAGATTTTATTATTGTAAGTAACCTTTGTTAATAATGGTTAACTCGTATTTATTTTAAAGCATATTTTTTCTCATCTTAATACAGACTAACTATTTGTTTTGGCTAGCATCTTGATTTTTTTATCTTTTGCAGTCTCTGTATACATACCAATTGTCAGGCATGAATATTATAAACAATATAGCTAGACTTTTTAAATCCATTCTTCCTCTTTTGAAATAAAATTCTTCCTTTTCATTTTGTGCTATTCATTTGGCCCTTTGTATCTGCATTCTGTCTTTCATTTCTTGCATGGGATTAATCCACTGATGACATTAATGCCCTCATCTCCAAACGCTTTCCAAAAGCTCTGCCTTTGAGCATTGCTGCAAAGAGCACAAAGTCTTCAATACAGGAGACTTGCAGGGTGGGAGGGGCATTCTAAGTCCAAACAATAACAATATCCAAAGTCATTTGAAATCAGGATCCCATAAAGATACCTGCATTCCCATATTCGTTAAATTATTTTTTCACAATAGCCAAAATCTAAAGGATAGACTTGAGCAAGCAAAAAGATAGATCTGAGATTGAGGAAGAAATGATGAGAGCAGAGAACTAAATTTAGAGATGCTGTTGAGTAGTCAGGCAGCACAATAAAAAAAATTTTTTTTAATCAGACCTTTCTTTGTGATTGTAAGGTATTTTGTCTTTGGTGGTTTTTAGTTCACAATAATGTTACTAGGGATAATTTTGGTTTGAGTTTCTTCTCTTCCTTTGTAGCCTATTTCTGGCCTTCATCAATCTATAGTTTGGTATTTTCTGACAACTATCATAATTCTTTATTCATAATTCTTTATATATTGTCCCTTCCCCATTTTCCCTCTTACCTCTGCTTTTAATCAGATATATATCAAAGCTTCATGATATCCTTGTATCTTAACTCCGCTTTATAATTTATATCACTTTTCCTCTTTGCACTACAGGTACACGAGGCTTATGATTTCTATTTCAGTTTATTAATTCTCTCTTTAACTCATTGAAACATCTCTTGAATTTTTATGTTAGTGTTCGTGCTTTCCATAGCTGGAGGTTTCATTTTAGTCTTTATTCAAATATGTTTAAACACTTTAATAGTCTGTTTTCCCTTGCAAATATTTCCAATTATCTCTTTTATTTATTTAAACATATTATACTTACTTTACCTACTGCCTGCTTTCACAAAGTATTAAGACTTTTCTAGGTTTTATGCTGCTACAATTTTTTTTGCTTATCCTTGTATTTCTTTCTTTTTCTCACTTACATTTATTTTTATTGTGAACTTACACTTTTTGGGTGTCTTTGTCTGAAGCTTTATTTTAAGTGCCTCGCTCCAAAGAGACTTAGTTTTGACTTCTACAACTATCTAGAAGTGTTAGCAACCAAGAATGATTTTAAACTGAATTCTGGACTTCATTTTTTTTTTTTAAAGAGAGAGGGACAGTGAGAGAGACAGAGAAAGAGAGAAACAACTTTATTTAGTTTTTCACATGGCATTAGTTGCTTCAACACTCAGTTGCGTACGTGGTGCTGGGGTTTGAACCCAGGTCCTCGTGCTTGCCAGGCAAGCGCTGAAACCACTGAGCCACCGCTCCAGCCCCCTGGACTTCATTTTTTTTTTTTTTTTGGACTTCATTTTTAACCTATGCAAGAAATGCTAATATCTTCAAGTGTAAGTGAAGAAAAGTTTATTGTGAAAAATTAACGGAGAGTTTTTCATTTCATTCATTGTCAAGATTTAAGACAGGTACACCTTTTTTGGTCATTTATAACAGATTATTTCCTCACACTAGCACAGAATTTTGTGAGGGTATCCCCAATGTTACTTAAGCATGGACTTTCTCTCTAGATCCTGCGTGCCATACAGCATAGAAACAAACTAACAAAAAAAAAAAAAAGAGAGAGAGAGAGAGAGAGAGAAAGGGACAGTGAGAGAGAGGGAGAGAACTAATTTTATTTGGTTTTTCATGTGGCTTTCGTTTCTCTGACACTTCACTGTGTACATGGCACTGAGGTTCAAACTTGTGTCCTGGCACATGCCAGCAAGAGCCATAACTGGCTGAGCCACTGCACCAGTCCCCAAACCAAACTTTTAAGGTTAATCCTTTTCATTTTCCTATTTACCCATATGACACTCAATAAATATGAGTTCTCTTGCTTTTCTCTCTTATACCATATTTTAAGTTTTACTGATTTTTTCCCCTCTGCATTTTCCCTTTTAATTCAGACCTCAGGAAGTGATTATATCTTTGTAACTCTGTACTCATCTGACAGTATCTAACACTGGTTTTACTTGTAATGAGTGAGCTTAATAAATATGGATTCCTTTGTATATCTGAAAAGTCTTTATACAGAAGGTTTAGCAATGCCAATTCATATTTTTTGGGAATATACTCAGTTCTGTATATTTAGGACTTGAAATTTATCACTGTCATTTTACTTCATTTGTATTCAAAAATATAATATTCTCAATTATATAATTTCTACTTAGTAACTTTATATAAAATTACAGGACTATGATATTACAAATACATATAAATATATTTTCAAAAGATCTGTTGCTGAAAAAGGATAATTGAAACATGTTAGTTAGTCAGCTTTTCATCACTGTGACCAAAATATCTGATAAGAACAAATTAGCATAGGAAAAGTTAATTTTGGGCTCATGATTTCAGAGGTCCGGTCCATGGTAGGAAGACTCCATTGCTCTGGGCCAAAGGCCAGGCAGAACATGATGGCCAAAGGGCCTGACAGGAACACATCTCAGCTCACTGCAGTCATAAAGCAGAGAGAGAGAGAGAGAGAGAGAGAAAGAAAGAGAGAGAGCGCGCGCAGGAGCTGTCAGAGACAAAGTATATTCCCCAAGACCATGTCGCGTGACCTACTACTTCTTGTAGCCATGCCCTGGCTGATTATAGTTACCACCCATTTTCCATTCAAATTGTTAACCCGTCAAATAGATTATTCCTGTGATTATGCTGCAGCTTTCACAATCTAATCATCTCAACCTCTGAACATTCCTCCATTGTCTATCTCATGACATTATTAGGAGACACAGCACATTCAAACCATAGCATCAAAAAACATTAAAATAAAAAATAATATTAGTAGCAAACGTTAGTGAGGTTCATGAGTAAAAGCAAGACATTAAAAGAATGTTGAAGTAATATGAAAATAAACTATCACAAAGAAGTACGTGTCAAAAGGTAACATTTTGCAGCTTTAGGGCCCTTCCAGCATTATGTTCACATAAGGTGACAGCCTTTGAAGCAGACTGCCCAGTATTCTATTCACCGTTGTTTTTTTTTTTTCTGACCTAAATGTGTGTTGAAGGCCTATCAGAGCATTGGGATTGAATGCATTTGTTTCAAAGCTGACTGTCCAGTCATAGTTACCTACATGTTGGAAATGACAAGCAAATTAGGCCTATGTAAAATATGACCAAGTACAAGTAAAATAATAGTCACATGATATTCATCTCCATTGTAAATTATGCATCAGCTGGGCTTTGTTTTCCATGAGACATTAAGAGACACCAACATTTGAATATCCAAGATGATACTCTCAATATTCTATTCCCAGTAGAAAGCATTATATGGAATAGAAAGTGCTCTAACACTAACCTGTGAATCTCTGGCCTCATGATAATGCAATAAAATTTGTATATTGCTTTATAATTTAAAAATCCTTCCTTTTCTCCATATTTTTAGTAGTGCATTGCATTTATACATACTGGTGAGATTGTTACATATTCATACATGCATACGATATAACAATATAATATCATCAAGTACTTTCATACATAGCACAGTATTATCTTCTTTTTGTTTTAAAGAGAGAAGGACAGTTAGAAAGAAACAGAGACAGAATCAATTTTTTTCTTTTTCTATTTTTTATTGAGATATTTATTATTGAACAACCATACAAGTTTTTAACAAAATAATATAAAATATGTATAGTTTCTGGATACTAGATTTATCGCCAGGATTGCCCCCCCCCCAATTACCCACCCTTATCTCTCCCTTCCCCTTCCCACAATATTTCTAAAAAAGTATTAGGTTGTATAACATTACACATAATCTGGATTTAACACATGATAATAGACCACCTTTCTCAATGACCAGGGTCTAGTTCCAGCCTCCACAGATGAGTGGAGACATTTGACACTTGGTTCTCTGGGTTATGCTGATTTTACTCAGCATAATTGCTTCCATAGCCGTCCATTTACCTTCAAAGGCTGCAATATAATTGTTTCTAATTGCTGTGTAAAATTCCATGGTATATATGTACCACCATTTTTGGATCCATTCATCTAGTGAGGGACATCTGGGTTGCTTCTATAATCTAGCAATGTAAATTGAGCTGCTATGAACATAGGAATTGCTGTGTCACTATAACGTGCTGATTCTAAATCCCCTGGAAAAATACCCAGGAGAGGGATAGCAGGATCATATGGTGGGCTCATCCCTAGTTTTTTGAGGATTCTCCACACTGCTTTCCAGAGGGGCTGTACCAGTCTGCAGCTCCACCAACAGTGTGTTAGTGTGCCTATCTCGCCACAGCCCCTTCCAGCATCTATTATTTTCTTGATTTTTGCCATTCTGACTGGCGTAAGGTGATATCTTAATGTGGTTTTCATTTGCATTTCTCTGATTACTAGAGATTTAGAGCATTTTCTCATGTATTCATTGGCTTGATCAATGTCCTCTGATGAGAAGTTTCTATTTAGCTCTTTGGCCCATTTATTAATTGGGTTGTTTGTGTTTTTGTAGTTGAGATTTTTGAGGATTTTGTAATTATGGATATGAGGCCCCTGTCAGAAGAATCATAGCCCATGAGAGAATCAATTTTTATTGAGTTTTTCACATGGCTTTCGTTGCTCTGACACAGTTGTGTACGTGGGTGCTGGGATTTGAACTTGTGCACTCACACATGCCGGGTGCGTGCTGTAACTGCAGAGCTACCGCTCCAGCCCCAGTATTACCCTTTTTTGACCAAATTAGAAACTGAGTCACAGAAGCAAAATGTAAACATCTTAAGGTCATACAGGTAATAAATGGCTGTAAAAGAATACTGCTTTTGTTCAGATATATTCAGACTTGAGCTTTTTAGAAGGCCAGCTACATGAGGAAACAGAACAGAGGCATATTGCAGGTCTGGAGAAAAGGAGTATCTGGGGAACCAAATATAAGAGTGCAACTGTCCCTTAACAAATTCTGGAAGTGGCTACCATTAAAATATTCAACTAGGTACATAATATAAATCTGGTTAGGAGATAGCATTTAAGATTTAGATCTATAGCAAATTAGTTTTGTAGTGAGTCAGCTGAGTATATATCTGAGATTCAAGCAAGATTTGGAGATACAGGAAACCAGCTTCTACAACAAGAATAAAAATGTATAAGAAGAATGTATGAACCACAGCTAAATGAACTGCAAGTTTACAGCTGATCCTGACTAACAAATCTTCTCTATAGATTGGAAAGGTGGTCAAGAGAGAAATTAGAGCAGCATCTGAGTCTTATAACCTGACAGCAAGCAGTGAACATTATTACAACATTGAGAGTACAAACAGTTAAGAGGTTCACCTTGGTGCATTAGATTCTGATTTTATTGGTTAAAAGGAGAAGTTGATTGGGAAGAAGAATCACTGGTGATGGATCATCTGTTCTCAAAATCAGCTTAATTCCAGCTGTTATCTGGGCTTCTCTGATCTCTTTCCCTACATAAGATTTGAAGGGAATGATGTTGGTAAAAGACCTTTTCTGGTCCCTGATTCAGTCATTTGAATCTGATACTTCATAGTTCCAAAAAATATTCTGGGTTTTAGTAGGCATGAAGTGAATGAATCTCACAGGGATGAAATTCAACAAGGATTTCATATATTTTGGCACAGTGAAGTAGATTTTCAGAGAAATAGATTTCCTACATCAGATGGGTGATTATTTTCAGCCATAGAGTCTGTTATTTTGGACTTTGGTGTTTTTTTCTCGCTAAAGACGTCATGGGTTAGACCTAAAGTAAGACTACTTAATCTGGAAAGTCAGAAATTGAAGACCTGGAGAATAAATGGAAATTCAACTACTGAAAGGGTTTAGTAGATATAGAAGTGAGACTTTACCTAAATGTTGTATAGGCAATTTCAATATCAATGCTTATGAACATAATAGTCTCAGAACTTTTGTTAAAATGGTGTAATTGTTTTACATGGTGAAATCCGTGAGCAAAGCTTTCTCTTGGAAGCCCTAGATCCAATTTTTAGGGAACTGCCAATCCCCCTGTCCTTGCAAACCTGATGGGCAGGAATGGTGGACGTGATCATCATTCTTACAAAAGCCAAAGAAAGAAAATTTCAGAAACAAGAGTATGCACTATAATTTAAAGCACTGTTGGGAAGATAGTATGCGGGGGCTGGGAGATTGAGAGAGAGAGAAAGGGAGGTGAGGGAAGTGTATGGGAGGGAAGGGAAAGGAAGGATAGAGAAGAAAGAAGAGAGACATACTGAATTATTCTATTACAAAGTCATTGTGAAAATAGTCATGTAAGTTATTTGCAAATTGGGACATTTCTGAGGTTGAAATATAGTGTTATTTATCATTACTATGACAACAGGTATAAGCTAGGACTGAGGCATGTATGAAACAGTCACTCAGAATTCATGGTTTTACAAGACACAGATGGTGGCTTTAAAGCAGATGGTGGGTTTAAAATAATGGACTAATAACAAGTTTGTAGTAAACACAGAATAAGCACTGGATATTATCTTTTCTAAGTACTTTACCCAAAGTCTCTCATTTAATCTTTCTATCAATCCTACAAGTTAGAGTCATTATATCCATTTTATAAATGAACATATTATAGCACATGAACAGTGAAGAACTAACCAAAGCCACAGAACCAGAAGGTGGAAGATCCAGGATTATGTGGATGTCTGTATAGTTTGACTTCAGAGCTCACATTACTAACCACTGGGTTGTTATATTGCTTACTTATTAGGGTTAGAGGTAACATGGCAGGCAGTGGAGAAAGCAGAGGCTATCTTATTTTGTAAAATTGTTATCTACTTAGGAGTTTTTAAAAATTTAAATGATGAAAAGAAAGGAACAGAGTTACCTAGAGGATCTTTAAATTTAAGAGAGGAATAAGGGGGGGGTAACAAGCCCATTTATATACTAAGGTTGAGGTTTGAGAAAAGAAAAAAGTTATAAAATGCAGGGGAAAACAGGAGCAAGGTCCCTTACCACTGATCTCCTCCCTGACTTGGTTCCAGTGCTTAGATGGTTGAATTCCTCATCAACAGAGGGGTGTGCACAGGCCCAACAGCTGTGTATTACTTTTACTTCTTTTTTAAATGAAATTTGATGATATTTATTTTTATATTTTTTGCATCATATGTTGTTTTTTATTAATAGCAGGTTAAATAACTTATTAAGAATCACATTTTCTTGGAGAAGAATATTCTTTTTTAGCATAGAAACATTAATTCATTTAAATAAATATTCAAGTGACTTCTATGTGCCCCACATTGTTCTTAGGTTTAGAGGGAGAACAAGGAATTTGATGATGTCCCTGATGCTCTGTCTCATAAAGCCTCCAAGATAATAGCATTTTATTTATAAAGGAGTCAAGTTATTGTGCAATCATAAATGCATATAAAGTAACAATATGATATGCATTTGTTCCTAAACAGAATTATTCCCACATCCCAGTTTCTTGATTCTTCTACATTTTACCCCTAAAACTGATAAAAATGCTTAGATTGTGAATTTCCCAGAATTAAATGATTGCATAAGTATTATTTGAATTCTAAGGAAGGTAAAGAGTATGCTACATTGTTGACTGTCTCCCTAGATCTCTATCCTCCCTCCTCATCCCCTCCCCATGCCCATCCTGCACTTATCTATGGTTCCCCTAGATTATGTGTTGCTACACCTTTCCTAGGTCTAATATATGAGTTTGAAAACTTTTCACACAAGCCTGGGTTTTGCTTTAGCCTCCACAAATGAGTGAAATCATTTGACCCTCAAGTCGCTGGGTTTGGCTACCTTTGCTCAACCTGATTTCTGCCATTGCCATCTATTTACCTTCAAAGACTACAATATCATTGTTTCTAATCACTGAATAGAATTCCATTGTATATATATACCTCAGCTTTTAGAACCATTCATCCAGTGTGGGGTATCTGGGTTGGTTCCATAATTTAGCTATTGTAAATTGAGCTGCTACGAACATTGATTTTGCTATGTAGCTGTAATATGTTGATTCTAACTCCTCTGAGAAAATACCCAGAGAGGATAGGTGGATCATATGGTGGATCCACCCTTAATTTTTTGAGGAGTATCCACATTGCTTTCCTGAATGACTGTACCTGTCTTCAGTTCCACCAATAGCGTGCAACCTTATCTCCCCTCCAGCATCTGCTGATATTTATATTCTTCATCTTTGCCAATCTGACTGGAGTGAGGTGAAATCTTAATGTAGTTTTGATTTGCATTTCGCTGATTACTTGTGATTTAGAACACTTTCTCATGTATTAATTGGCTTCCTCGATTTCTTCTGTTGAGAAGTTTCTATTTCGCTCTCTGTCCCATTTACTGATTGGATTGTGTTTTTGGTGATAAGTTTTTGAGTTCTTTGAAAATTTTAGATGTTAGTCCCTTCTTGAAGGAATCACAGGCCATGATTATTTCACATTCACTAGGTTCTCTCTTGACAGTTTTGACTAATTCCTTGGCTGAGCCAAAGCTCTTTATTTTAATGGCACCCCACTCGTTTAATTCTTTCACTTTGAGAGTCTTGTTGAGAAAGTCGTTGACTGCTTCCAAATGCTGTAGTATTGATCCTAACTTTTCTTCCAGCATTTTTATGATAGCTGGTTTAATTCCTAGTTACTGGTTCCATTTTGATTTTTGTTCAAGATGAAAGATAAGGATCTAATTTCAACTTCCTGCAAATGGCTGTCCAGTTTGTCCAGCACCATTGGTTGAACAGGCTGTCATTCTTCCATGTAATATTTTTACCCCCTTTGTCAAAGATCAGATGCTTAAAGATTTGTGGGTTTGTCTCAGAGTCTTCTGTTCTCTTCCATTGGTCTTCCTTGCTATTTTGATACCAGTACCATGCTGTTTTTGTTACTACAGCTCTGTAAGATAGTTTTAGATCTGGTATTGCACATCCACCTGTTTCATCTTTCTTGCTTAATGTTTTGGTTATTCTGGGTTTTTTGATATTCTAAATGAATTTCAGAATTTATTTTTCATATCTGTAAAGAATAACATTGGTGTCTTGATGGGGATTGCATTGAATCTATGTGGCACTTTTAGTAGAATGGCCACTTTGATTATATTAATTTTGCTAACCAAGAGCATGGAACATCTTTCCATCTTCTCAGGTCTTCTTAATTTCTTCCATGTTTGATAATTTTCATTGTAAAGGTCTTTAACTTCCCTTGTTAGATTAATTCTCAAGTATTTTTTAAAAGAGAGAGGGACAGTGTGTGTGAGAGAGAGAGAGAGAAAATCAATTTTGTTGAGTTTTTCATGTGGCTTTCATTGCTCCGAAGCTTCATTGTACACGTGGTGGCTGGGGTTTGAATTCGCACACTCACACATGCCAGGCAAGTGCCATAATCAGATAACCACTGCTGCAGCCCAATTCTCAAGTATTTTATTGTTTTTGAGGATACTGTGAATGGGACCAATTTCCTGATTTCTTCTTCTGTCCTATTATTGTTAGGGTATAGGAAAGCTATTAATTTATGGGTGTTGATCGTGTAGCCTGCCTCTTTGCTAAATCTGTTAATAAGCTCAAGCTTATTAACAAGTTTTCTGACAGAGTTTGTTGGATCTTCCAGATATAGGATCACATCATCAGTAAAAAGGTATAGTTTGACTAGTTTGACTTCCACGCTTCCTATTTTTATCCTTTTTATTTCCTTCTCTTGGTTGATTGCTTTGGCTAGGGTCTCGAGAACTATATTGAATAAAAGTGGTTAGTTATGGGTGCCTCATAAAAGAGCTATGCACTTCCAGTGAAGAACTCTATCAGTAAGTCCTTTACCTAATATTATAGTTATATTTGTATTATAAAGTATTTTGGTTAAAAAGTATGTTAAATGAATAAGCTAAAAATTATATGAACTTTACAAAATTTAATTTTATAAACATTTAGGTTTTAGTGATTTTTTCCTTTATACTTGACTATTCATAGTTAAAATTCTCTTTTCACAATAAAGTCAGATAAAATTATATCATTAAGTATCCTTCTAATGTGGTATTTGGTTTATAAAATACTGACAAACATATTGAAAATGTATTTATAATATATACCAATGCAAATGCTTTTGTGCATGTGTGTGTTTGTGTGGTAAGGGGGATTTAACCCAAGGCCTCACACATAATAGGCAAGTGCTGTACCACTGAGCTATACCCCCAGCCCACATAGCTAGTGTTTTAAATATACAGTGACAGTACTTCATGTTTTAAGAGTGTCACAGTATTCAATTCTTTTACCCTGTGCATTTAAGACATTGAATTAGCCTTAAAATTTTTTATTTATATACAAATTTTTACATATTTAATAATTGACAATAACAAAAATATCTAATAGAGAATTTTTTATTTGCATTTTATTTCAATAAATATTTATTTGATGACTGATGAGTTCCGTGATGTAAGAATGGAGATGTGAATCTAAAAGGATAAGACTCTGCTCTTTTGGAGATAATATTATAGCAGGTAATTAATTGGCAAAGATAATAAGGTTGGTAGTTTCGCAAATATTTGTACTATCTAGTATTTATTCAGACATGCTTAGTCAAGAGCAGAGGACTTCTCAATCAGATCACCCAAATAAATAACGTGGGGACAGATTCCCATTACAAGCTATGTTTTCCTATGGCACAGGAAGTCCTTTGCTTCTGCTCTGTTTGGGTGAATTCCATAGTCTAGTAACTGAATAGCTATTAACATCTCACATAATCAGTCTTAAAAGTTAGCACATGATGAGCTATGGCTTAAAACAATTGTGACTGATGTTTTACAGTAAGTCTAATTTTATTTCTTGGCTCACAAAATTAAAGAATGGGTTTAGTCAAAATCAATAAGGTCTTAGGGCTATAAAATAGAACAGTGCTTTCAAAAGAAAACAAACAATAAAAATCAAAGAACTCCATGTAACTTTACCCATAGGATGATGAGAGCAGAGTTCAAATAACTTCTTTTCCATCTTCCTTGATAACTAGTGGCTTCAGTTTATTTCCAGCCACAACTACTCTAGCTTCTAACATCCCAAGGCTGCTCTGCAATGTCCGAAAATTCTGAGGATTTTGTATTTATCACTTAGCCTTGTTGACTTTCTGTAAATTCTCTTTTATTGTTTACCACAATCTCCACTGCTATATGATTTGCACTGCTTTGAAATGTAGGTTATTCAAATACTGGAAACTAAGTTTTTACAGGTTTGATTTCTGACCCCTCACTTTGTCCTCAAAGGTTCTTTTCAATTTTTTTATTATATTTAGTTACCTCTCTGAAGTATTCATTCCAGGGACTATGTTTAGAGGCCCTAAAAGTTCAGCAAATTGTTGTACTTAAATGCTATGCTATTTTTTTCATTATTTTAACATTGTCTTACATTATTGAAGGGATTTGCTGCTTCACATTCATACATGCATATGTAATGACAGAGTAACTTAAACAGATCCTTGTCCAGGATCTCCCCCCTTCACCCACTTCCTGATCTGGTGTCTACTCTGTAATTCCCCCATATTACAGATATAAATGACTATATGCATATTTTATTTATTGAAATTGCTAGGTTTATATGCTTACCTGAGTGTATTTTGGTTTCACATGGGAGTCAAATGTATGTTTCTGTTTGGGTGTCCCAGGTAATTCTTAATACCCATGAAAGAGGCAAATCAGTGTTAGGACTTCACTTTGGAATGCGTACAACTGGTACAAATTTAAAAAGCTTTAAAGCAAATTAAGTCAGATCGTTATGAAAACTTATGGAACATGGTCACTTGATTATTTGGCTTAGAGTTATTTATCATCCTTGGTGATGGGTGGATGCAAATCAGCAAAATAGGTTAAGGTGGAGCTCAGTGATGTCCCCTTTCAATTCCTACTTCCATTTTTCTTCTATTGCTCATGATTTGTGATGGTCCTTGGAACTGAAGATGATGCTGGTGTCACCGTGAGTTTGGCTTGCAACATAGTAAACTACTTTGAGAGAACTTGAAATTCCAAGTATGCTGTGAGTTGGCTACAGATGAGCCACCTTGATTCCCTCTTGATATGGAGTGTACCTTATAAGTTTTAATCTGTTTGAGCTGGTTTTTAAATGACTGACAGGAATAGTGTGTCCCTTCTACAATGGGGATTCTTTGTTGTGGCAAGATCTTTGTAATAAATTTAAGAGCATCTCTTCAGATCATTTCTCAGTATTTTATGAGAAGTCATGAGACACATAAATTCTTAGTATCTCCAAAAATGCAAAAAGAATAAGATGACATACCTTATACCAATGAGATGATTACTAGTTGTACAAGCTAATTCTTTTTTTTTCTGTTGTAAATGTTAGGAGCAAGCATCATGTCTTACCTGTTTCAGCAATTGTCACTCTTCTTGCCCTATGCCTAGCACCCTATTTTATACATATTATGTTTTAAATATGCATTTGATAAATGAATCATGGCTTCAGAAAACATCCTAAAGCTTTTCAGTAATAATATTGGAGGTTATTGAGATTAGAAAGTGTTTATTTCCTCAATAATTAGTTCTTCACCTTTCTAAAGACAAAAGGAAAAAGATTACCTTATAATCAATTTAAATTTCAAACTTTGATCACAATTTAATATGTGAATTTCAGCTGACAGTTGGTTCATGTTTTCTATCCTGTTCATCACAAGCTCCCTAAAAGGTGATATCCAAAAATATACAATTCAATAAAAGATGTGAGAAAAATAAATGCCACTTGATTTCAGTATTTACTTTGTGATGGAATTCTCACTTCATATTTCTTGAAGCAGATTCCAGTTTTCTAAATGTTGCATTCCCAAAATAAACATGTAAACAACGAAATGAAGATGACAAATGTACAGCCTGAGCGTTGGAGAAGCTAGAAAAAATAGATGTTATAGTTTAGACACAAAGAACTCAAGTCCTGAGCTGATAGAAGCAAATGTCACTTCAAAGAACCTACTTCTTTTTATGTTTTTATTAGTGCATTATATTTATAATAGTAGTGGGGTATAATCATATATGCACACAATGTAATTTGTTCCTACTCATTCCCCATAACTTCCCCCTTTCCTACTCCCTACAGCTTTCTTTACTCTTCTGATCTTCCTTCTATTTGCTTACATACATATGTGTGTATATACATACATATATATGTATATGTGTGTGAATAAATATATGTGTGAATTATCATTATACATAACACTGGAGCTCGCTGTGTTATATTCATGCTTGCATTCAGCATAATTTGGTCAATTTTATTCCCTGTCCTTCTCTTCTCCCTCCCTTCCTTCCTCCCTCCCTCTCCTTGATCCCCCTCCTCCCTCTCCA
>PVKS010038028.1:0-18223 GCA_004027875.1 Aplodontia rufa
TAGCAGGGTCATATGGTGGACTCATCCCTAATTTTTTGAGGATTCTCCATACTGCTTTCCAGAGGGGCTGTACCAGTCTGCAGCTCCACCAACAGTGTGTTAGTGTGCCTATCTCTCCACAGCCCCTCCAGCATCTATTATTGTTTATTTTCTTCATCTTTGCCATTCTGACTGGTGTAAGGTGATATCTTAATGTGGTAAATTTTGATTTTTGTAAATAGCTGATTTATGTTGATCTTACATGCACTAAGCATCTTTCAGTTCATTGCATTTATCTCTTCACTTAATTTTAGTCATCTGGAAACTAAATGCTTCATGTGTATTTGTGATCCTGCTTTCCACACTTCTCTAATCTACAACATGCCCAGCCAATCGCTTGTCTACTTTCTGTCATTTTGCATTTTCTAGAGTTTTACATCAGTAGAATCCTGCAGTATGTTCTCTATTTTACACTGTATTTTTTTACTCAGCATTATTGTTTTAAGAATCATCTTTTTTGCCTCACATATCAATGGTTGTTTCATTTTGTTGCTGAATACTATTCCCTTGTATAAATATATCCTTTAATTGTAAGTCAACACAATATTCTCATGTGTATTATCGTAAATCCTTTCAAATAATAATCTTATCTTTAATCAAAGTTGATGATGACAATTAGAATCACCATGTCAAATTTTATTTAAAAATTGCTGGGATTGTGATTGTGATTACACTGATAAATTTGGATAAAAGTGACATCCCAACAATATGGGGCTATCTGGTACTTCTATTATTTTAAATTTTCTCTAATTTAGGTGCACTATGCAATATAATTTTCATTATACAGGTTTTATATATTGTTTGTCAGATTTATCCCTAAGTATATCATTCATGTTATAAATGACATTGATTTTAAATTTCAATTCAATTTCTCGTTGAGCATAGATAGTAGATACATAATTTTTGTGTATTAATATAATAGTATCCTGAAACCTTACTAATTTCACTTATTTTATACTATCTCCTTTTTTATATAGATTCTATCAAATTCTCTACAAAATTCTTTGCTTTTAACTGAAGCTAAGTCAAAATATCATAAAACCCATGCATGAAAAAAGGAATAACAGCATCTCACATATATACATATACATGTTATATACATATATGATAAAAACAGAAGTACCTTGCCTCATTCATACCTTTTTATTTTTAAAATATAAAAACATTTTGTGATTTATATCACTCAAATATTTCATCTTTAATCTCATTTCTACTTTTATGCATTCCTCTTTGAACAAATGATAAATCTCATTCTCCTGGTTGCTAACTTTATCCAATATATATGTTCCTGCATAATCTATTTTATGTCAATTTAAAATAGTGACTGCAAGTCAATTTTTGATCACTGTTTTATTTTTTTAATGTTATTTTTGCAGGACTGACTTCTGCTCTTACAAAAACATTTGAAGAATTTAACCCAATATAAGATCAAAAAATGTGCTCTCCAAAGTATTATGTTTAATTGATCCTATCTATAAATTAACATTACCAGAAAAAAACATTTTCCTGTGCTCACATGTACTATACCAAGCAGAAAGTGAAAGAAAATTTGTATCAGTATCAGTTGCCTTATTGATCATGTAACTGGATGAATATTCTCTTCCTCACTATTGCTTAGCTTTTATTCTGAAAATAGTGGGATTTTTTTCCTGAAAATGGCAAAAATTTTCAGATAGAAACATTGATATTTTTCTGTCACCCTAGTGAGCTAGCAGCAGAATTAAACAAAATGAGTCTTAAATAGCAAGAAGTATGATCAGATGCAAGATGAAAGAAGCAGAGAAATGTGAAATAAGAAGCCACCTATTTGAAGAGACAAATCTATGTATAAAATTCAAATTAATAAAACCCAATTCACATAATAAAGGCCAGAAATGAATGCAAGATGGAAAGAATAAAAACATTGATAAATAAAGAGGGCATATATAAAGCTTTATGGTGAGTATTTACATGGTTGCTTTGAAATTAAGTACTTCTCTGATCTAAATTCATAGATATGCATAAGTGCATAAGGTAGATTGACATAATATCATTAAATAATTCAATATTACTAGTTTTAGATTGTTATAATACGTGCATGTGTGAATATGTTGTGCCTTCAAAATGTAAAACTATAAGGCACCAATAAAAAGTAAAAAAAAAAAAAGTGAAAAAGAAATTTACTAGTTTGAAATCTCCTAACTGTATAAGTGTATTGGTTTTAGTTTGGGGGTTTTGCTCTGTATTTGGATGGATGAAAATTACATCATGCTCCTTCTGCTTTTGGTCAAAAACAGGTAATAGGGACTGAATTTCTACTCTTGTGTTAAACAAATTAGAAAAAGACAAAATACTTGAAATAATGTTTTTCAGGACACTGGCATCAAAAAAATAGTGAAATAAGAAAGATGAATTGAAAAATTGCACTAGCTTACCTTCTTTAGATAGTTTCTATACTGTACGCAAGTAAATGTAATCCAGGGAAGCTTGGTTGTCTCCCTGAATTGAGAAGATAGATGTATGAGCCCAGGAAGGTATTACAGTTCATGGGAAACAATACCAAAAAGCAGAAAGCTGGGAAAAGAGAACTTCAGAAATGGTCAGGGCTTGGAATACTGTAAGCCAATATTCAGCTTAAAATATCAATTAGTTCAGAAGCTGATTAAACTCTTTAAGGTCAATGGCATGGAGGGCAAGGTGGGGATTCCTGAAAGGTTTAGTGAGAACAATCTTGGAGCCTATAAAATTTGAGGATATTGCCTATTCCTACAACCTAAAGTGGAAATATAATAATTCATATGTATCAGTTACAGCATTCAAATAATTTTTTCATTGGAAGTGGACAAAATTATCCCTAGACTAAATACTACTCTAGTTCTGCCTAACAAACTTTAAAAACAAGAATTAAAAGTAACAAACACTTTCCAAGTAACTCAACTTTTTCCAACAGTTAATCAAAAAATAGTTATTTATAGATATACAAAACATTTAAACTCTCAATTAGATGGAATTTAACATGTCTGACCTTCAGTAAAAACTATCTGAACTAAAAATGAAGCAGGAAAATTGTATCCTAAATTTCAGACAACAACAGAGCAATTCACACCACCAAATCAAGAAATTACATGAGAGAGATTCCAAGAAGGTTAGCTGCAGGAAGGTTGCTTCTCATTTGGCTCCATGACTGAATTAAAAAAAAACAAAAAAACAAAAAAAAAACCTCCAGGACAGCTCCAGTGCTGCAAATTTAGGGGAAAATAATCACCAGAACACACAGCTAGTTAGTGCAGATTTTTGGAGGATCAGATAGCTGGGAGCAGCAAGTGGAAAAGAGGGATTGTATCCATCCTAGCTGGGACATGGCAGCTGTGACCACCATTGCTCCCAATCAACAATGGAGGGAGGTGGGGCTGCACCGTAACATGTGATCCAATCTGACACAGAGAAGCTGAGTTCTATAAGGAACCATGCATTTGGCCCAACTGGAGATACCACTACTGCACCGCCAAGCCTAAGGTGAGAACTGTCTCTCAGCGGCCTGCAAGGGGGACAATCAGGAGTCTTTTTAACAGACTGTTTGGTGGGAAGGATTCAGCAATTCAGAGCAGGCTACTCCATAAAGTGGGATTGGAGCACTAAAAAGACCACAGTGTGAGCTCAGAAAACCTGGAGGGATTATGAGTGTAACCAGTAGAGGGGAAGCATTGATCTTCATTCAACCCCTTACATCTAAAATCCCCAGGAAGTCTCTTGAGTTTCAGATCCCCAAGGAAGCTGGCAAAGGCCAGTCCTCAGGGTATTCATTCATCTGATTTCTTCAGGAATTCTCCATCCAAAAAGTCCAGGAGACTGAGCTAGACAACCAGTTGTCTGCTTGAGATCCCATAATTCCGGACTGAGAGACCTTGCTTATCAGGCAGACAGTGAACACCTGCTCCCAATGTGTAGAGAGATATCCTCAGTGAATATAATTCCAATTTTTCACTAAGAATCTTTATTTTTCCCTTGTTTTTAATGTTATTTGTATGTCATCTGAAGAGGTTGATTATTTCATGGACATAAAAATATACTAGATATTTGTTTGTGTTTTTTGTTTTGTTTTGTCTGTCATTTTTTTCACCTTTTTCTTGTTTTTTTCTCTTTTATTTTTTTCCCTTTTCCTTCCTCTATATTCCCTTCATTCCTCAGCATTTTCTTCAGTGTCAATGTGTATCCTTGTACTGCTTGCTGTGAGTTGGAATTTTGATCAGTATATGTAGTATTTGAATTTTATTGTGCCCCAGTTGCAAAGTTTTCCTCTACTTGAATCTACTCTTTCATATGGTTTCACTCAAATTCTATTAATATCTTTTTCACCGCTCCTCTGCTTTGGTACCTCTGTCTCTTCTCTCTCTGTTTTTTTTTATTATTATAATTTGTTGGTTTGTATTATATTTCCCTAGCAAATCGTTCACCTCTTTTACTTTCTTTCTGTTCATGCTCAGATATTACAACCTCTTCTCTAACTTCCTCTTATATTCCTTCTCTTTCATGCTTCTAATTAACTTATACCATTCAACCTACCACCATTCATGCTGTGTAACTATTACCACTATGAGTGTCAAACTCAATCATTATTATATGCTTTGAGGTCTGACATAGGTGATGGTTGAATACTGTTGTAATGGCTAGCACTACTGTTGATTTCATAGGTGGAATTTAATATTGTAATAGATATAGTACTAAATAACCAATTTAATACCGTGTATTGTATGCATTGGTTGTTCATACTGATGGTCTCCCATTAGAGAGAGGGACAGTGAGAGAGACTGAGAAAGAGAGAACCAACTTTATTTAGTTTTTCACATGGCCTTCGTTGCTCCAACACTTAGTTGTGTATGTGGTGCTGGGGTTTGAACCAGGGTCCTCGTGCTTACCAGGATAGCACTGAAACCACTGAGCCACCACTCCAGCCCAGGACTTGGAAATCTTAAAGGACATTAACAGTTCACAGGTTAGGGATTTGACTTCTGAACTCAATTTTCCTGACAATACCGCAATCCAAGTAAGAGACAGGACAAAACTCCCAATTCATCAGCAAAGACCTAAAGAGGAACAATCAGAAAGAGACCTCAGGCCAAGAAGCTTATACACAGACCCCACCCCCACCCTGCATCCATGTATGCTCATGACTCTGGTCCTGCTCTGGCTGACATAGCAGACACCAGACACTAGACACTCAGATAGCACCCAACCATCATGCACACCTGCCACGTCCAGATATTTTGGGCCATCCCACCTCCAAGGAACCCAAGTCCTAGCACAGCACATAGGCTGGTCTATTCTGGCCCACTCCACTCTCTGGGACCTTGGGACCCAGCATAACATATCTACCACTTAGCTTCAACAGTGCAGCAGGCTTCCCAGCAGCCCAACCAGGTTCCTAGTCCAAATTCTGGAGCCTAGATCCAAAATGTGCAACAAAACAAAGCCCCAGGTAGATACAGAGTTGTGGAAGATAAGTGGTCATCAGATGGTAGTGTCTGACCCAACCCTTGACCTATAAGGAAGACGAACCCAGAGACTTGTCTTCTTTCCTCACAGGCAACCACAATTCAAATATCCACAAGAAGCATTTCAAAGATGAAGAATCAAAACAGAAGAATTTCACCTCAAACCTACAACTCCCCTAGCATGGAGTTGATCGCAAATAAAACCTTATGTTCCACCTCAAATCCCTACAAAGGGAAGAATGATATAATCCCAAAGCCAGTAGATGACAGAAAATAATCCAAATCAGAACTAAAATCAATGAAATTGATAACAAAAAAGAGAAGAATCAATGAAACAGAGTTGGTTCTTCAAAAAAATAAATAAAATTGAAAGACCCTTAGACAATCTCACTAAAAGAGTAGGGAAATGAAGCAAATCAACAAAATCACCAACATAAAGGGAGCGAGCACCACTGACCCCACAGAAATACAAAAGATTATAAGAAAAATTTTTGAAAAACTATATGCCTTTAAATTAGATAATCTGGAAGACATAAACAAATTTATACACATATACAACATCCCGCAAATTGATGCTTGGTGATATTGAAATCCTAAACAGCTCAACAACAGGCACTGAAATCCATATAGCAATCCATATAGCCCTCTAAAGAAGAAAAGTCCAGGACCTGTTGGATTCCCAAATGAGTTTCACCACTCCTATGAGGAGGAGTTAACACCTCTCCTTATTAAGTTAGTCCAAGAAATTGAAAAGAAGAGCCTTTCCCAAACACTTTTTATGAGGCAATCATAACTCTGATACCAAAACCCAACAAAGACACATCATAAAAAGAAAACTACAGACCAATATCTCTGATGAACATCGATGCAAAAATCCATAATAAGGTTCTAGTAATCCACAATCAAAAACACATCAAGAAGATAATTCACCATGATCAAGTGGGCTTCATTCCAGGTATGCAAGGCTGGTTCAATATATGCTAATCAATAAATGTGATTAACCACTTAAACAGAATTAAGGAAAAAGATGTGATCATCTCAATTGATGCAGAGATGGCCTTCAATAAAATCCAACACCCATTTACAACCAAAACTCTAGAGAAGATAGGGATCAAAGGAACTTATCTTAACTATGTGAAGGCCATATATGGCAAACCCTCAGCTAGTATACTAGTAAATGGAGAAATGCTGAAAGCATTTCCACTAAACTCGGGAATAAGACAAGGCTGCCTGCTCTCACCACTTTTATTCAATATAGTTCTTGAGACCCTAGCCAGAGCAATCACGAAAGAGAAGGAAATCAAAAGGAAAAGAAAAGGAATAAAGGAAGTCAGACTACTCCTTTTTTTTTTCCTGATGATATGATCCTATATCTAGAAAATCAAATAGAAAAAAAAAAAAAAACAAAAAAACCTCCACCAGAAAACTAAATACAGATTTAGCAAAGTGTCAGGCTATAAGATCAACACCCATAAATCAACAGCTGTTCTGTACATTAACAATAACAGTGCAGAAGTAGAAATCAGGAAATTGGCCCCATTCACAATATCCTCAAGAAGAATAAAAGATTTGGGAATTAATCTAACAAGGGAAGTCAAAGACCTCTACAACAAAAGTTCTTGAACATTAAAGAACAAAACTGAAGAAGAACTGAGAATATGGAAAGATGTTCCATGCTCTTGGTTAGGCAGAATTAATGTAATTAAAATGGCCATTCTGCTAAAAGCTCTATACAGAGTCAACGCAATCCCCATCAAGATTCCAATGTCATTCTTTACAGATATAGAAAAAGTAATTCTCCAATTCATTTGGAACAACAAGAAACTCAAAATAGTCAAAGCATTACTAAGAAAAAAAGATGAAACAGATGAATTCACAATGGCAGATCTAAAATTTTTCTATTGAGCTGTACTAATAAAAACTGTGTGGTACTGATATCAAAATAGGAATGAAGACCAATGGAATAAAATAGAAGTCTCTGAGACAAACACACAAATTTTTAAACATATGATTTTTGACAAAAGGGATCAAATTATAACATGGAGGAATGACAGCCTATTCAACAAATGGTGCTGGACAAACTGGACAGGGATTCATAGGAAGTTCAAATTTGATCCTTATCTCTCACCTTGCCAACAATCAAATCAAAATGTACCAAGGAACTAGGAATTAAACCAGCTACTATACAACTGCCAGAAGAAAAATTCGGTGCTAAAAGAAAAATTAGGTCCAACACTCCAGCGTTTGTGAGTAGACAAAGACTTTCTCAACAAAACTCCCAAAATGAAAGAATTAAAGTCAGAAATCAATGCATGGGGTGACATTAAACTAAAAAGTTTCTGCTCAGCCAAGGAATTGGTCAGCATTGTCAAGAGACAACCTACAGAATGGGAGATAACGATGGCCTGTGATTCCTACCACAGGGGACTGATATCTAAAATTTACAAAGAAAATTCAAAAATGTTAACAGCAAAAAAACAAACATTTCAATTAGTAAATGCTAAAGAGTTAAATGGAAATTTTCAACAGAGGAAATTGAGCAAGCCAATGAATACATGAGAAAGTGTTCTAAATCACTAGTAATCAGAGAAATGCAACTCAAAACTACATTCAGATTTCACCTCCCTCCAGTCAGATTGGCAAAGATGAAGAATGTAAACAACAACAGATGCTGGAGTGGTTGTGGGGATATATTGATACTATCACTCTGTTGGTGGAACTGCAGATTGGTACAGCCATTTTGGAAAGCAGTGTGGAAAATCCTCAAAATTTAAGGATGGATCCACCATATGATCCAGCTATCACTCTTCTGCATAGTTTCCCAAAGGGGTTTCAGCACATTACAGGACACAGCAAAATCCATGTTCATAGCAGCTCCATTTACTATAGGTAAATTATGGAACCAACCCACATGCACCTCATGGGTGAATGAATCCAAAGACTGTAGGATACATATACAAGGGAATTCTGCTCAGCAATTAGAAACAACAATATTGTGGCTTTGAAGGTAAATGGGTGGCAATGGATGAAATCATGCTGAGCAACATTAGCCAAATTCAGAGAGTCAAGGGTTGAATGTTCTCCCTCATTTGTCGGGGCTAGAGAAAGACCCAGGCTTGGGTGAAAGGTGGTCAAACTCATGTATTAGACCCAGCAAAAGCATAGCAAAACATAATCTAGGGCAACCATAGATATATGTGGGGGGGGATAAGTGTGGGGAGGAGATTGGGAGGAGGATAGAGAGGAATCTAGGGAGACAATCAACAATGTAGCACTCTTTTCACCCCCCTGAGAATCCAAATAATACTCATGAAATCATTTCATTCTGGAAAATTCACAATGTAGGCATTTATATTGCTTGTCGAGGCAAAACAGAAGAATCAAAAGATTGAGGTGTGGGTGATGTAGTGGCAATTCTGGTTTAAGAACAAATGCATATCATATTGTTACTTAATATGCATTTATGATTGTATAATAAAACTTCATAATTAAAAAGAAAAGAAATTACATAAGAGACAACATTAGCATGTGAATAACTTAGTAACTATTATAAGATACTCCTCTTTTTTGATATGACTACTTAAAACTGTATTTCTAACAGATTTAAAATATATACTGTTTTTTACTATAATAAGCATATGTACATTTGATCTCTAGAACTTATTTATCTTATAGATAAATATTTATAATCTTTGGCTAACATCTTCTGGTCTCCCTTACCTCCCAGCACCTACTAACCACCCTTCTATACTTTGCTCCAACGAATTTGACAGTTTTTAGATCCCATATAAAAGTGATAATGTGCATTATTCCTCTTTCTGTGTCTGGTTCATTGAATTTAGCCCAATAGCATCAAGTTTCATCCAATTATCACAAGTAGAAGGATCACTTTTTTTCTTGAAGTTAAGTAATATTCCAGTTTGTGTGTGTGTGTGTGTGTGGACATAATCACATTTTCTTTGTACATTCACCAGTCAGTGGGCTAATTTAAGTTGTTTTCACATCCTGACTTTTGTAAATAACACTGCAGCAAACATGGGCATACAGATTTATCTTGAGATATTGATTTTCTTTCTTCTGATATATATGTAGAAGCAGGATTGTTGAATCACGTGGTAGTTTAATTTTAATTCTTGGACTTCCTTTTACAGTGTTTTACACAATGGCTGTACCAATTGACATTACCATCAATGGTGTACAAAGCTTTTCATTCCTCTATATTTTCAATGACTAATAAATAAAAATAGCTTGGCTGTCTTTAAGTTAGAGAAGCTAACCTGGGTTGTCTTGGTGTTCTTGATTTAATCTCCAAGGTTATTAGACATGGAAGAGAAAGTCAGATGACTCAGAGTCAGGGTATTATGACATAAGGAAAAATCACTCACTCACTGCTGACTTTGAAGAAGGGAAAGAAAACCAATCCACTCCAGAGTCCAGAGAAGAATACAGCTCTGCCAATTTCTTAATTTCAATCCATTGAGGTATTTTTTTGGCTTCTGACCATTAGAACTGGAGATTACATAATTATTTTATTTTGAATCATAAATTTTACTGTTTTTTGTTACATAGGCAATAGGGAACTTATACAATTATATGTGGCACAAATTATGTTCTTTGAAAAATGATGATAAATTATAGACTTCATTAAAACTCAGAATTTCCATTCTTATTTAAAGTCAATGTTATAACAATGAATAGTTAAGAGATACAGACTTGGAAAAAATATATTTGTGTATAGGTTTGTGTGTTGTCTAATAATAGTTGTGTCCAAAATACATGAACTATTCACAAAATCAAATATTGGAAAACAAATAATCCAATTAATATGAGTTCTAGATGTTAGAAAATATGCTTAAAAAGATGCATGAGTTTAAAATATGAACTCCAATAGATGTTCAACTTAGTTATGGAAAAAGAAGTTAATATCACAGTGGATCCAACATACACCACTATTAAGATGTCTAAAATTAAAAATATTAACCATTTCAAGTGTTAGTAGAATGTAGAAAAACCAGGACCATTTGATCAGACACTTCCCTAAAGATTTATATATTGAGAATATATATTGAGTTGCTAAATATCATTAGGGAAATACACATTTAAAATACAAGATTTTATCAATACTTACAGAATGTCAAAAATTTAAAAATCTGATAATACCTTGTTGTAGTGGTCCATTTTCTGTATTCAGTAATGTAATACCACAGATTGAGCAAGTTTTAGCAAAAAAAGAGCAAGAAGTGGAGGATAATTTTGGCTTATAGTTCTGGAACTCCAAGATGGAAAGGGTAAGTGTGGTGATGGTCTTCTTAAGCGCAGAGTGACAAGGTGGGAGAGAGCATTGCATGGCAAGAGGCAGGGAGCACTTGTGTGTATGTGTCCCTTAGTTTTCTTCTCTTTCTTTTTCTCCCCTCCCCCAGGACTTGCTCCATATTTTATTTACATTTTATGACTAACTTTAAAGTCAAAATCACAAATCCATAAACCTATTCCTTTTGCTGACTGCACTTAAATACATGGTTTATTAGATAGTAAACTAATATTTATCGTGTCTCTTATATGTGACACACAGGAAAAGCTTTTAACAGAAATTGATCAAAGCCCACCCAACATTTTTATTATTAATACAGGCATCAAAAATATCCTAAACATATTTTTGATACTCTAATAATCCACACCCACACTACTTCAAAAATTACCACAATTTGTGACAGTATTCATTATATCTGCTACTTTAAACAATTTCAACTACATCTTTCACTAAACAAGAAAAATAAAGCATGTCATTTCTGTTTTCCCTTCTTGAGATTTTGCTTTTCAGAAACAGGCATTTCCACTGCCATGTTGACACTTCTTGCCATGCTTTCATCTTGTAAACTTGAATTCTATTGCAGACATTCCAGGTTCATGTTTAAAGGACAGTGCTTAAAAAGAGAAAGAAAAAGTATGTCATAGTTTTACTCCTGTTACCTGAAAGCATTATGGTTGTGCTTATATTATATATTATTACAAACGTCCAGGTCATGTTGACCAGCTGGAATTTTTAATTAATATAGGAGTATTTTGCAATGTGATATTTAATCAAAACATTAATACAAGTGGAAAGTTATAGCTTTTAGACAAGAGTGAGATTCACTAAAATCAGTTGCTATATGTTTGTCCTTCTGGTGGCTGTGGAAATTTTATACTTTCTTTGGACATCATGAGACATCTTAGCTCTTAAAGGTCCACTTCAGTGACAAATGAATTTTGTCATTTTGCTAACACTGGTATACTTTGTGCATCCATTGGAATTATTTATCCCATTCATATTAATTTTTGTTGCAAATCTAATTTTATTTAGGTGCACATTTTACTATATATTCTATATATAGTAGACTATATATAGACTATATATTCTGCTTTTATAACTTATTCTTTGTTGCCATGAAATCATGCCTGTCCACCTTGTGTCATCTTAAGCCCCCAACTAACCATTCCATTGCATGCTCTTTTTGTTCTTCAAGAACTTCCAACAAGCAAAAAATTATGAGGGAATTTAACTACTGTGGAGACCACCATCTTCTTCTGCAGCCTGGCCCAAACCTCCCTTTTCTTATAATGCTACCAGTATTACATCTTGTGGGGTCCATTGCAATGCCCTTATCTAATCCTAACCACCTCTGTAAGTTACCACCTTCAAACACCTTAATCAGACAGAATTTCCACCCTCTTAGGGTTTCACAAGGGGAATATTATTTCAATATTGTTTTTTGGAAAGGCAAACTATATTCAGATCAGAGGCGCATATTGCCAAAGATGTATAGGAACTGAAATTCCCATATTTTCCCAGTGGGAAGTTTAAATGTAATAACAGCCATATGGGAAATAATTTAACACCTCTTAAGTAGCTAAACATTAATCTGCCATTTGATATAGCTATTATACTTCTAGGTATTTACCTTAGAAAAATGAAAGCATATGCCCATAAATAGATTTGCATGTTTATAAAATCTTTATTTGTAACAGACAACATCTGGAAACAACTCAAATGCCCATTAATAGAAAATTAATAAATAAATCATAGAGTATTCAAATAATGAAATATTATAATGCAATAAAATAAACTATTTATATACACAAAATATAGCTGAATCTAAAATAATTATGCTGAAATAAACCAGACAGAAATAAATTTTTATTTAATTTTATAAAATTCTATAAATACAAACTAACCTACAGTTACAGAAAGCTGATAAGTTCTGGCCTATAGGAAAGGTTGGGGAAGAAGTGAGGACTGCATAGAAGCCCAGGGAAACCTTCAGAAATGATGGTTATGTCCATTATTTGGATTATGGCAATAGTTTTATGGTTATATTTATGTCAAAAAGTATCAAATTGTAAATTTTATTTTATGTAACATTTAAATCTACTATACTTCAATAAAGTTAAATTTTTCAGAAATCATAAGAATCTTAGTGCTCACAAAATTTGAAAGAAAGGTAACTAAAAGAAATCTGCTTTTTCTTCTTGAAGCAATTTGTTATCTGGAGAAAACTAAGAAATATTAGGAAGCATAAATATTTGCATAAAAAAGTGGAAAAGGAATGATTACTTTGATGAAAACTCTAAACAGAATGGGAAAAAAAAAGGCACTTCACTGGAAAGGCAGCAAAAAATAGGAGCTAAGTGATGGACTCAGTACTCACACTGCCTGTGCTTTCATCCTGGCAAGGCTACACACTGAGGGACATTGAGAAATTGTTCAAAGTCTCTCTGCCTCAATTTCTTTTTAACATTTGGATATTGTCAGCACTTAATTCAGAGAATCAATATAAATATTTCACAACCAAAAGGATTAAGAATATGCCCAGCACATAACACTCTGTTAAAAAGGTGTATTCAAAATTGCTACTTTTTATTTTTAGGATTTCCATTAAGATATTATTTCCACATGTTGTTCAATTCAATTCTCACCATTGTTTTATTAGAACATATCTAAGGAATATATTAGGTATGAAAATAAATTATAATCATTCAACTTCTACAATGCACATCAAATAGGTACCTGCTATTATGTTTGAATAATCCATTTAAGACACATGATTAACTAGAAAATTAAATCAATTCATTTGGTGATCTATAAGGTTTTTCTCACTAGATAGGAGGCACACCCTGATAGGAAGATGAGGAAGTGTTCAAAAAAACCTCCACAATTAAGTACAAATAAAAAAGGTGGTACAGAACATAAACAAATAAGACCAGGGTTTGTATACTGCCCTTTTTAGGCTTGTGGGGTATGTGTGTGTGTGTGTGTGTGTGTATGTGTGTGTGTGTGATTCATTTTCCCTTTCAACTACAGTGTTTCTGAAAATTCTTGTTCTTTCTTGTAAAAGGATTGAGTAAAAAATTACAATATCCTTACTAAAGAAGGCATATAAAACATTGTGCTAATACACTGATGAATCAATATTTTTATAGTTTAAGTGATCTAAAACATTTTATTCAAATTGAAGTATAAATTAGTAAAAATATAAAATTAGCAGAACAAATAAATTTGTTTCACTAAATGATTTCTTACTTAATTATTTTCAAGTGAAAAAAAAAAGCTTTCAAAGTCTCATGCACTAAGACCATTGAGCATTCCATGAATTCTATACTATGTAGAAACAGAACCAAATTAAACTCTTTATGAAAGAGCATGAAAATTTTCTTTGATACTGTTTCATAAAATTTCTCTTCTTAATCATTCTTTTCTATTAATTATAGGATTTCTATAGGATTTAACTTTAATTAGTCTTTGAGAAAGACTGACAAAATTAGGTAATCATTACTGTTGTAATTAGTGGTAGTAAATCTAAACATAACCTCAAAAACTTAGAATAATGTGAGAAAACAATTTTTAAAACTCTAGGTGAGCTAAGCAAACTTCCAATATATAATTTTAACCACCTCTGATAATTGTATACATCATTTTAATTAGAAAAACATTTATTTATTCTTATTGTCAATGAAGTATTATACATTTATTAGAATGTATAGAACATGTACAGATATTTAATAAATTTATATAATATATAGGTTTGAAATACAAATTGCTGTATTATCTTAAATAATTATTTGCTTTGATCATTTGCATTTCTCATAGCAATAAAATTTTTGCATAATTTTCAAAATGACAAGAATAAAGAAAACATTAACATTCATTACAAAGCAATTTAATACATAAATATAAAATTGCTTAATTTAGACTATTCATTATGGTTATAAAAAAAAGCTGAACTTTGAGTGAGTCTGGCCTGGTTACTTGACCTTTTAAAAAATATCTTTATTAAGATGATTCATTTTTTCTCCTGTTTGTCCAAGAACTTACTAACACTTCATAGTCTCAAATGTTTAATGAAAAATTCTTAATTAACTCAGCAACTGCACATTAACCCTTTCCTCTAAAACTGCTTCTTCCTGAGTTTAATCTTTCTGAAAATAGCAAACGCATAAAGAAGGAAATGGTTCACTTTATTTTTATTTGCTTTTAAGCATTCTCTAACAATTAATTGATGAGTCTAGCTGATTTTATTTCTTCTATTCATTGTCATTGCTATCACAAGATTCTCCTGTAATAATTTAGACTCAAATACAACTAGGTACAGGTTCATGAAGCTGTTTTAACAGAGCAAATCTTTCAATGATACTTTTATAAAATGTTTTGCTTTTAGAACACTCTAGTATGGCATTTGCCTATCGTTGTAATATTAATTGTTGTTTTTCCCTGAAAAGAACCACATGTCCAATAAAATATATCTATATCCTTCCTTACATATATACACACAGAGACACATGTATTATAAAGATCAAACCTACTCAACAAATATTCTTCAAACTCTTCTGTTGCTAATATTTCTCTAAGAAAATTTATGTTAGTCTACAATATTGGCCATTACCAATCTTTTTTTTTCTATATCGCATGTTTGGTGCATATATATGCATGTTGCTCCAAATCAATCAAAGAGCAGGTCAAAACATAGTTCTATGGAAATAAGGACTTCTTAGCAGAGGTAGTCAAGCAAAGTGAATCTACCTCCTTCTTTCAGACCCACCTATTTTCTTCCTTTGCTCCAAATCCCCAAATAGTGATCAGAAACTACCTGAAATGCTGGAGAGTCAAATATCTATAAAACCTGGAGCAGACTGGGATCTTAGAGCCTACAATGCTAAGTACAAACATTCAAATATATTTTTCATTTTAATAACACAATAATTCCCATCTGTTATAATTTGAATGTAAGACATCCCCCAAAATTCATGCGTGACAATGCAGGAACACTGAGGTGAAAAGATTGAGAGCCTTAACCCAATCAGGAGGTTAATTCCATGATAGGGATTAACTGGCAATTGAAAGTTGATAGGTTGTGGCTAGAGAAGTGGGTCATTGGAGTCATGCCTTTGGAGTATATATTTTGTGTCTAGTGTGGAGTTTCTTGCTTTGCTTCCAAATGTAATGCCTTGAGCTGCTTTCCTCTGCCACACTCTTCCACCATGATATTCAGCTTCACCTTGAGCCCCAAGAAATGAAACTGGCTTTCCATGGACTAAGACCTCTGAAATGGTGAGCCCCAAAATAAACCTTTCCTCTCCTTGAATATTCTTGCCATGTCTTTTAGTCCTAGCAGCAAAAAAGCTAAAACACCATCTTAAACTTTTTTCAAAAATAAGTTTAATATTTTATACCAGTTAATCTGCATATTTCATAATTTCTTCTTTTTACTTAACATTATAAGAAAAATATTGCCCCTTATGTTTAAAATATTTCATAAACGTAAGATTAAAAGTTGAAAGCTGATCTATCTTACTGAAATAGCTTTTATTGATGGAAATGTAGAATGTTTCTTAAGTCTCAATATAATTACCTCTGAATAATCTCTTTGGGCATGATATTTTTACAGTTTTCTTATTTATTTCATTAGAATAGGATGCTAAAAGTGAGATTAATGAGTAAGGGAATATAAATAGCTTTAATACTGAGAAATCTTGCAGAATGTTCCTACAAATAACCTGTTGACTTAAGAAATAACTGCTCTTATTCTGGAAAATTTACATTGGTCATGTTGTTAAATCATTCTAACATAATTATCGCTAAATTTTCTGTCTGCTCCTTTTAGATAACAGATAAGCATCTTTCTCTAATAAATTTCTTCAAAGTCCTTTCACCTGCAAGACTGTTCAAGAGAGGGTAGAAAAGAGGCCAATTCATGAAATAAAGCTGTGATTCTTGGCACTAGTGGTTGCAACAGCAACTCAAAACAAAACAAAACAAAGCAGAAAACAAAAGCCCATGGATTCTAGCACACTAAAAACAAAATCTCCTTTTCTTGACACTTGTAGGTTTTCAGGCGTTTTCATATTATATGTATCATTTGAGCACATTACAGTAGCACTAGTGCAGTTCAGGAGTAAGTTTAAGCTTTGAATTAAAAAAATGAACAAAAATAATTCTTTGAGCAGTGGAAATTTATAACAGTTCTGTGGGACATAAACTGCACTGCTGGAACATAAAGTAAGTGCAACAGCACAAAACTAATAAAAATTGCTGTATTAATATTGACTATCAAAAGTTCATGTGAAAAAAAAACCAAGTAAATTTGGTACTGAAAATAAAATTAACTGGTTTTATTTTAAGTGATCATCTAAAATCTAAGAGGGAAAATACTGTTGATTAAACTCTTTGGAGCAAGGAGTCATCAGGATACATATGGTCGTCAAACCCAAGATGGAATAAAGTAAAATATAGTTAGTTGCAAAAGAAGCTGGCAGTAAACAAGAACCCAGTAAATAATACCATCTGAAAATGGGGGAAGGGGCTCAATTTCATAACAACTGACACCAGGGATATAGCTCAGAGATAGAAAGAAAACTCAGGGGGTGCAGGGAAATGGTTGTTTAATTCCAAAGAATTGATTTCTCTTTTTTAGCAGATTTCTGACTTTTGTTCTAGTCATCTTCTCTCTTTCCCAGGAATCCCTGCATGTCAGAAGAATCTATGTCAAGGACAATCTTCAGGATAGATTTTTTTCCCCCAGTGCTGGGAATCAAACCCAGTCTTGCATATATTAGGAAAAAAGTGCTTAACCACTGAACAACTCCATCCCAGGATGGGTTCTCACATCTAACCAATGACTTCCCTCCTTATCTTACATTTGAATCACCTAGAAGTAAATTTCTTAAAAAGTAACAACAACAGCAAGAACACAAAAAATTACAAACAGATATTATGTTTATGTGTTTATTATAAAACATGTGCATTTTAAATTTCTTCGCCCTGGGAGCTCTTAAAAATATTGGTTTGGGACTTAAAAACAAACAATTCTATCAGAACCTCTGAACTTAAGAAGGGAACAAAAGGACTTAAAAAGAAAAAAAAAAGCTCTCTAGGTAAATCTAATATAAATTTGAAATATCTCAATTTGTGTCGATTAAATACTGGAATAGAAATATTTGAAATATATTGAAGTAAATAAAATATATTAAGATTAGTTTTATAGAGAAGACAAAATTTTCCAGAAAATACCAAGAATGAAGTCCAATGTGTGGGTAAAATGTCAAGATAGAGAGAAAATATTTACTAAAGTTAGGAAAATAAATAGTGGTAAGAATAATTAGGCATGCAATTTAAACTATCTACAGGGGGCCAGGGAAGTAAAGGAAAGCTTAAGTGTTGACCTCCCTTTTCTCTGTAA
>PVKS010038029.1:0-18219 GCA_004027875.1 Aplodontia rufa
AACATCAAACTTCTGACCAAGCAAGCAGCATGTCTGAAAAGAAGCTGTGTAAGCTGTAAATTCACTTCATTTCACTATGTTTCATCCAGAGTTATTTGTGTGCCTTCCTGTACTTTGCCTTCTTTAAAGTTAGTTCTTGATGACCTTTCCAATGCCCTCTGTCCTAGGCACCCCCTGCTCTTCCCTCTGATTTTAGCTCCTTTTCAGGGTATCTCCCCCCGTGTTCCTTATAGCAAGTGCCTTTGGAGACTTTTGTGCACTGTTCCAATATGCAAGTTCAAGACCAAGGGCCAGTAAAGCATCCGGTCTCCCTCAGTAGCCTCCCTCTACAGCCACTACTGAAGATACTGCGCTAGGTACTTAAGAATTTCTCAAAAAGTGACACTAGCAGAGAATAAGAATTTCAGTTTAATGTATTCTTTTCATGTGTGTAAAAAAAATGTACATTTGTTATGAACCATCTCTGCTATCCCAGAAACATGGGAGAAAGGACAGAGAAGAGACAGACAGGGGGAAGGGTCCCAGGAAAGTCTCTGCCTGCTCTCCCAGGGGGTGGTGGAGGAGCCCACTTCTCTCCAGGAGGAGCCCTCCTGACTGAAATCACTGCAGAGGCGCCTAAGGCAGCTTGCCCCCATCTCCTTCAGTTACTCCTGTACAAGATCTTGTGGGATCTGCTGGGTTCCGTCTATGTCTCAGCTGTCCCCTGTTATTGGAGCTACTTTGATTCCGAATCCAAGTTGTGTCTTTGGGTCAGCAGGCAGAAACATGGCAGACGGTGACTTATTCTTAGAATATAGGTGACAAGTTTCCTGGTCACCCACCCCATTCCAGCCCTGGTTGAAGTCACAGGAACAGTCTATGAACCTACCAATGGGTTGCCAGGGTAGAATGTCAGAATTTTCTTCTGATAGTGGACCCTGGGAGGACTTGCTACTCTCTGCCTCCCACCCACTGCTCCAGGGGCTGAGGGTGGTGCCCAGGGACATCCTGGGGAGCTATGATGCAAGTGAGGGTCCTTGCTGCAGAGAGCAATGGCAGACACACTGGCTCTTCTGCCACCATTGTGTCCTGACTGCTTGTTCTCCTCAGCCAGCTGATACTCAAAGAGCAAGAGGGGGAAAGGGCAGGCTCATGGGCATTCTGTGTGGGGAGAGTAAGGGTGAAAGCATCTGAGGGGGATCGCCAAGGCCCAGCCTCCAAATGGCAGCTGAACTTGGATTGTACAGCCTGCCCCTAGATTGTCTGGACCATCTGATGTGTATCTGTCACCTCATCAGATTTTTTGTGTACTAAAGATACTCAGGTGTTGCACCGGTAGTAACATCACCCTCATTATTGTGGGGTATAGATGGTTGGGGAGCAACCCCTGACATTGAGGGAGTAAATAATCTGTCACTCTGGTTCATCCACTGGTACTTCATGATTTGGGCTACCATGTGCCTCTGTGTGGGGTCAGTGGTCAGTAACTAACTGATTATGCTTTACACTTTCCTGGAAACATGTGATGGAATATTGTAACTTATGAGCAGGATCTCCTTCAGCTGCAACAAGGTGGTCTCCCCTTAAGTGGGGGACACTCTGTGACCATGAAATACAGAAGGACACCAAAGCGCCAGATGTCCACGATGGACCCATGATATTTTTTCCCTCCAGTAGAGCTCCAGGGCATAGTTCAGGAGAGTGCCACAGGAAGTGTCCAATTTCCGCCTACACATGATCTTTCCTGAACACTCTGGGCATTGCTGGAGCTGTCCCCCATATTCAGGCTCCATCACAAGGTAGATATTTTCAATGGTTTCAATGAAATGAGAAAGCTCAGTCACATTTAGGTGTTCCACAGTCTCCATTATGTCCAGTTTGGGTATTATAACAGGAGAGTTCTTCTCTTCTTTTGACAGGACTTTCATGGCCTCCTTTGTCCTGGTGAAGAGATGATGGATCATTTTGACCTGGGCAGAGCTGCCCTACCCAATGTCCCTTAGGACCCTATAGCAGTTTAAAATAAGATTATCCTCCAAGGAGGAGCTGGGGGGGGGGGCTGCCTTGTCGTTCCCTTGTTCTCTCACTACCCTCTCTGCTCTCACTATACCAACTAAGGATACAAGTTACAAAGAACAAGAAGGGGGAAAATATCCTAAAATCAAAAATCAAAAACAAACAAAAAAATCCTCCCTGTCCCGAAAAAAAAAAACAACAAAAACCAAAAAAAAACCCTACTAAACATGCTAATTATCTGTGAGTCTCACAGTTCACCAAGCAAGAGCTCCTTGTGCTTATGGACAAAAATCCAGCCTCAGCCCGCCCCTGATATAGGTGGTATTTGAAGTTTCCTCTCTGGTTCCCTGTGAGGTCAGAGCAAGAAATATCCCATCACAGCTGGGCATAACCCACCATGGGTGTTTAACATTTTAGCCTCCAGGACCTTTCCCACTTTAATAATAAGAACAGACTCCTAAAGCATTTTGCTTCTGTGGGTTATGGAGACTGATACTTACTTGTTTAGAAATGAAAATCTATGGGATGCTTCATTGGCCTTTCATTTTTTTTATTCAGAACTTTATTTGCTGAGCAATCAAATAAGCTTCTAATGAAATAATTATATATATATAAATTCTGAAAATTAGATTTACCCTCAAGACCCCCCACCAATTACCCCCCCCCTTATCCCTTTCCCCACCTTCCCAATACATCTCTACAAATGCCTTAGGTTGTATGCCATTACACCTTATCCGGATTCATTTTGAGTCAACAAATCTGTTATGATTTTTGGCTTTTGAACACCTCCTCATGTCTACACTCATGGTATTCAATTCCTTTTTTCTTTTTAACTCAAAATGATTGGCATCAAAATGATGGTAGCACTTCCTTCACATTTTCATGGTATAGCACAATGCTTTATTGGCTAAGACACTATAGAAGCATCGTTTAGCACATATGGGGCTGAGAGGAAGGGAGCTTTCATCATGACTTCCCCATAAGGTCCTCCACACATTTCTCATCAGAAACCCTGGAATCCGGAAGGCAGTGGGTTGATATTTTCAAAGTGATGAAGGACAAAGCCTGTCAGTAGAATCCTATGGCCAACATAAGTGTCCTTCCCATAAGAGAAAGAAATGGAGGCATTCCCAGATGCCTCTGGTCTCTTTGTGCTGCTCTAACAAAATACCTTAATCCTGGTAGCTTATTAACAACAGAAAATGACTTCCCACAGTTCTGGGGGCTGGCAAGTGCACAGTCAAGGTGCCAGGAGATTCACTGTGTGTACAGGACTGGCATTCTCTCTCTAAGTGACACCTTGTTGTTGTGGCCTCACTTGGTGGAAGGGGCAGAAAGGTTGAACTCACTGTCTCAAGCCCTATTCTTTCTCCCTCCCTCTCTTCATCTGTATATATATATATATATATTTATATTTTGGTGGTTCTGGTGATTGAGCTCAGGGCTTCATGTGAGGTAAGTGCTGTACCACTGAACCATGTCCTCAGCCCTTTTGCTTTATTTTGAGACAAGGTTTCCCTAAGTAGCTCAGGCTGGCCTCAGATGTGTGGTTCTCCTGCTTCAGTATCCCAGCTAGCTAAAGTTACCAGCATAAGCCACTGCATCTGGCTTACTAAATGTACTTCTGTATGTGTGTGTGGTGCTAGGGATCAAACTAGGGCCTTGTGCATGCTGGAAAAGCACTCTTTCCTAAAGCTACACATCCTAACTACCACCTTAAGGCCCCACCTCTCCACACAGTTGCATTGAGGCTGAAGTTTGCATAGAAATTTTGGAGGGGGATCCATTTTCAAATCATAGCACCAGACAAACTAGAGCTGAAGGAATTGGTCACCACTAGATGTACCCTGTGTTTCCTTCAGATTGAACTGAAGGACATCAGAGAGGAACTCAGAGCTAAGGCACTAGGAGCTGCCTCCTTCAGACCTTAAGTACTCACATGTGCAGTGAAAGGTGCCAGGCATGCTGACATTTATGGCTGGTGTCTGGCTCACAGGCATTCTCTGCTGCAGGAACAAAGTCACCTGCAGCTTCTGATGCTCCCTGAATTCCTGCTTCCACATCAGCTCACTCGTGAATTGCTGGTGTAGGAAGATGTGTGATGATCATACTGGAGGAGCTATGGGAGGCTTGGAGGCCCCAGGATTATCCCTGAAATTGCTGCTTGGCTACACTGCTTGATGCCAGGGCTTGCAGAGTGCTGGGGTGCAGGCCAGGTAACCATGGTAGGCAGGGCTGCAGCATCCTCAAGCCACCTACACCATGCACCATGTGGAGGACAGTTCCTCTGTTCCAGGAGATCAGGAGAGAGGGGGGACAGAAACAACAGTGGTCCCACTCTAGTGTGACCCCTCAAACCAGGGCTCCATAGAAGGCAACACTCACCATTCCCAGCCACTTAGCACAACTGTAACCCCCAGTATACCCATTTTAATATGTTCTTTTATGGAAACAAGCTACAAAGATAATGTTCAGGGTCTCAACTCTGAGTTTGCCAAAATTCTTTTCCCCAGTGCCAAATGCTGTAACTCATCTGTATAACCGTTAAACAGATAACGGCAGAAGTGAAAATTGATAACATGGGGTCATTCTCTGGATGAGAAAGAAGAGGTGGGAGGTAGCTTAACATTTCAGCAAGTGTGACTGAAGAGGTGGTGGCGTTGAGCAGAGGGCAAACGTGTCAGGGATGCATTAGGGTGAGAAAGACAGGAGTTGTGTTATGGAGTGTTAAGAGTCTGAGGTACCAGGAGGCCATTTGCATAGATGGATGCTATGGAAATTAATCAAAATTATTTAGATTCACCCTAGGGCTATTATCCCATAATATTAGTCACTAATTTTGATGTAAAATATATAACAAAAAACCACAAGTAACCCAGGGTTTCCGAAGGAGCCTGATCAGTGATGGCTGGGGACAAGAACTCATAGTCAAGCCCTCCTCTTCCTCTTGGGCCATCCATAAACTTCAGCGATGTGTCTTGCATGCAGTGAGTAGGCTGTCTACAAGAAGATTCCTGTCTAAACAGACTGACAGAAGTCCCTTTTTTCTCTAATGTCAAGTGGAAGTGAGTTGTTAAACACTATTTTGTAAATTAGTTGTTTTCTTGGATGACCTTCTAAGACTGACATATGCCTTTCAGGTCTTGGGGGTTTTCTTTCTGTGCACAATGAGGGCTCTATTAGGGAGTCGCTGGAGAAAGGAGCATTTCCCCTTTGTCAGCAATCGAATGTAGAGAGTAATGTCCTTAATGACTCCTTAATGAACAGAGCTACTTTCCAAGTGATGACTGGAGGCTTGAGGGGCTTATAAAATGGCTTTGGAATCTGTGGCCATGGCAATTTTGGTAGTAAACAGCTTGATAGGGGTCTCTTGGCAGAACTGGGGTCAACTACATTTTTCAACTAAAATTGAAACTTAAGCCACTGTGGCAATGTACAAAAGTCTCAAAGGGTTCTAAGGAACACAGGAAAAGACACCCTAAATGGGACCAAGAGTCAAAGGAAGGAGTCAGGGATGCCAAGCACAGAGGACATCAGGACAATTGAGAACTTTATTTTTACATATGCCATTCAGGATCCTTGGACAAAATCAAAGAAGCAAGCAAACAAAAATTGGCTGTATTTTATAAACAGCAAAAGGAAGCTAGAAGATTATTATGCAGCAGTTATCACATATGGAAAGGCTGAAGAACCAGATTCAGGAGCTAACTGGAACCAAAGAGGCTGCCCAGTTAAGACATGACCCAGCTCTGCTGAAATTGGTGCACACCTCTGTTGGTGCTGAATACTGATCTCCACCAATGGGATAGTCTTGAGGGAGAGGGTGTGGGCGGCTGATGGACAAGCCCATGTCTCCTGTCAATCCCAGCTCATTCCTTTCTACCATGCTTCCTCTAGCATATTTATATGAATTTGCCCACATGAACTTTAGTAAGATCCCAGAAATGCTTACCTTCTCTTGTAAATAATAGGAGGAAAAAGTTTTTTTGATTTGGCTTCCATACAGGGAAAGAGTTTGGAGGAAACTTCTAGACTTTTTTGAGTGGCTTCTCCCAATGAGAAGGCAAATTTGCCAAACTCAATAAGTTATTGAGGCAATAACTGTATTGAGAAATACAGTTTTTAAAAAATCATTGATGCACATAGACAAAACAAGTACCACCCATGTGAGAAAATTTAAATTAGAAGAGGTAGAGATCAGCAAGAAGCAGAGTAGAGAGCTTGGTATACTTTTTTAAAGTACATATAAAGAATAGGTGTCTTGTGGAAGCTAGAATATAAGCGGAAATAGTACGATAGATGGCTAACCTAACAATTACCTCAGCATGTATGAATTCTTACATGATCATGGGGAACTGTGCTTAGGTTCCTGGGGGATGTAGGGAGGGGGGACCGGAGGGGGGAAGGGAATAGGAAGGACATCAAGGTGATCAGAGGGAGGTAGTATGGGGGAATCTAATCAGAGGGGAACCTCTGACTTCCACGTCCAATTAACTTGGAATGGAACCATTGGGAACCCAAAGAGGGGAAACCATGATCTGGCACCAGTGTTGGCTTGTTCTGTCGTTACACTGTTGTTCTTGATTGTTTGACAATGAACCCCTCCTAGTTGTAAGACCATGTTTATCAAATAAAAATTTAAAAAAAAAAGAGTAGCTGTCTTCCAGAGGATACAAGCCTGTCCGTGGGATGGCCTGTTTGGGGCAGAGGGATTATGGTAGATAATCCTAAAATAAATGACATATAATTAGCCACAGTTTGTCAGTGTCTAAAGCAATTTGAATAACAATTTTCCTTTTACTTGTGCTTCAAGATAATTACTCCATAGACAGGGGCCTCTTGGCAGACTTGCTTTTTATGAAGTATCCAACTACCCCATCAGATTTAAAAAATATAATCTTTGTTTTCTCAGGATGCTGTCAAGTCAGGAGCAACCAGGAAAAAGGGAAGAGGAAAACAGTATAATTAGTTAGCATTATTTCATTATATGAATGAAAACACACTGGTAGTTTGAGCATATGAGTTACTACAACCAAGAGAAGTTACTTCTCAGTCCACAAACCTTACGTGAGATGCTCAGGGAAAATTGAAGGGTGGGGATGAATTTTGTCTTTGCAGCAGAATATGTGCATTGAGAGGCACTTTCTAGAGCATACGTAGGTCAATTCATGGACATCTGCTGGAAGAACCTCAGCACTATGGAAGTGGTATGAGAAGTTATCATTTTTCCATTCCTAGAAGTTGCTATGTATTGTTACAAGTTATGTACCCCAAAATGGAAAAGGCAGTCTCACCTATCTTTCATGCCCCCAAAGTTATTCAGAGTTAAGTTAATCTTTTCAACAGAGGCAGCCAACTTTTCCAGCAAAGGAATTTGCAGTCTTTGTGGTTTGGGGGAAAAAGTAGCTCATTTTACTGGTTTCTTGATGAAATATGTTTCATGATAAATTCAATTTTTCTTCAAAAAAAATCCTCAAATCTATTTTTCCATGTGAAATTCAACATAAAAGCCTGTTTTTTTTTCCTTATGGAAGCAGCCAAAGATTGAATTTGTGTAGACCTAGGCAAACAGCTTTGGGTCCAAGGTTAGGCTATTTATTACAGGAGGTAATACATGTATTCGTATCCAGGAACAAAATCCAACATACTGCCACAGGTTTTCAAGCTATGTACTTTTTTTTTGTTTTTGAAGGATTTTTTTTTCTCCCTGCCCTTTCTTTTTAATCTTTTCCTATACTTGGTAGAATTTGGAAGGAGTTTTGTCAGGGCTAACTAGCAAAGGTATACAATGTGTTAATACACAGGAGATCTGCTCATTTCATTGCCCAGACTTCAGAGAGAGTTGCTTGCACTCTGACTTTGGCATAGCGTGGAGGAAATTCCTCATTGGTCTGCCCAATGCAATAAACAGACCTCCTGCATCTAACCACATCCACACTGCAGTTTTTCATGTGGGGTTACTTTAACTTTTTGTGTAAAAGTTAAGGGTCCCAGCATTCCTGTTCCACACTTTCTTTAGCTCCTAGGCTTTGGAATTTGTGTAAGACTGTGTTTAGGGGGTTAATAGGACTTGTGGATTAACTCTTCTGCATCCTTTATGTACATAGAAAAGGTAGACAAAGTAAGTGTCCCATATGCAGAGAGAGAAAGATACCATTGATGCAAAGTTGCTCTCTATATCCTTAGGTTTCACATCTAGGGATTCACTCAACCTGATGTATCAGAAACATTCAGGGAAAAAAAGATTATCTGCACCCAAAATCTACAGACCTTTGTTCTTGTCATTATTCCCTAAACAATACAATCTAACAACTCTTTACATGGCATTTAGATTGCATTAGGTATTATAAGCCATCTAGAGATGATCAGGATCTACGCAATTTCTATCCCATGTTATGCAAAGGAGATTCCAAGGACTTTGGTTTCCACTGAGATCCTAGAACTGATCACCCCTCCTCAGATACTGAGAGACAGCTGTACCTTGTATTGTCTCAGAAGTTGTCATTTGCCTTTTGGTTACTTATCAAGGACATTACTTTTTATATTCAGGAACTCTTGCTACTCAAAGTGTGGTCCCCAAGTCAGCATCATCAGAGGCTTGTTAGAAATGCTGAATCTCAGGTCCCAATCTAGAATTGTGGACTCGAATCTGCATTTGAACAAGAACCCTAGGTGATTCTTAAGAACATTAAAGGAGAAGAAGTCCTGAGTTGCATGCCATGCTACCAGTATGTCTGAACCCACTCCAGGAAGATTGCCATGGGAGGGTGTGGGGGAGAAAGTGGGCCAGCTCATAGGAGGGTGGGAGGCTGGGAGGGGTTGGGGACAGGAAGGAGAGCCGGCAAGGACATCGCCTGAGTTAAATTATGCTCATTAATTCAATTTGAGGCAGGAATGTGTGTAAATAAACGCTGGCAGCTGTAGAAGCTCTGTTTCCTGCAGGGCTCAAGCAGGAATGCAGGGGCCAATGGATGTGAAAACCTGACTTGGCATCAGCATTGAGAGATAGTTCTGCCACCCGGAGATAATGACCGCCAAGATGGTATTATCATTATCGTATTAGGAGGGCTTTACATGCAGAGTTAAGTGCCAAACCAAGTGGAATTGGAGAGCCTGCCCTCGAAGAGATAAAATCTTCATTATTTGAAAAGATTAAGCTTACTTGACCATTCCCTCCTCTTAAAAAAAAAATCAATACAGATCAGATTTCCTGGGGGTTAAAATGCATAGGACAGTACCTTGGTCATCTGCAGCCTGGCAACATTTCCAAATAAATAACCTATTCACATCCACATTTTCCATATATGGGAATAAGACTAAAAGAAACAGATGAGAAAAATTGAAATCTGTAGGGAATGAACAATTCCTTTGCAGCATAGAGGAGCAATCATTACCAGTTAATTTTTTTTTCTTTCTTGGCACTGGGGATTGAACCCAGGGGCACTCAACCACTGAGCTACATTCCCAGCCCTTTATTTTTTTATTTTTTATTTTGAGACTAAATTGCTTAGGGCCTCACTAAGTTGCTAAAACTGGCTTTGAACTTGCAGTCCTCCCACCTCAGCCTCATAAGCCTCTAGGGTTACAGGTGTGCACCACCACACCTGACACCAGTTAATTTTTTTAAAAGAGCAGGACAGTGAGAGAGAAAGAGAGAGAGAAAAGAGAATCAATGTGGCCCTCATTGTTCCAAAACTTGACTGTGTATGTGGTGCTGGGGTTCAAACCTGGGTCCTCATGCATGCCAGGCCAGTGTCACAACTGCCAAGCCACTGCTCCAACCCCACCAGTTAATGTTTTTTAAACCCATGTGTTGCGCTAGGCAAAAATGGTCTGCCTTTCAGCTGTTGGAAGATGGTTCTTTTTCATACCTTCACTTTTAGATATTCATTAAATATTGTTTATTTTATAGTGATGTCTGTTTCCCCACTTAATTAGTCACAGGTCCCTTGTCCATATTTACTGATGAAAGGCTGCAAATGGAGAGTCATATTCAGTTTTATCAATATGTGTTTTCCTCAGTGCCTGTGTGCCTGGGCGGATGGTGATGGTGGTGATGGTGGTGGTGGTGAATGGTGATGGTGGTAGTGGTGATGGTGGTGGTGGTGGTGATGATGGTGGTGATTGTGGTAATGGTGGTGGTGGTGGTGGTGGTGGTAGTGGTGGTGGTGGTAGTGATGGTGATGATTACTAACCACTTCACACTGTATCGAGTGCTTTATGTATTTAATCCTCACTATAATTCCTACTCTGTACATGAAACTGAGTTCCAACAGAAATTAAGGAAGCTACTCATGGTCACACAGAAAGAAGCTGAGATTTGCCATTGCACTTCCTCCAAGTGCTCCCCAGCAGCCAACAATTCTCAGCAATTCCTTCTCTTTCAGTCATTCCCTAGTACTCCTTCCTCAATATGTCCCATACCTTCTCTGTGCTCAGAGCCTGACACATAATTTTCTGATGGAAGACTTTTTATTATTATACAACTAATGTATGTACAGGCCTTTCACCCACTGGGTTGTTAGGAATTTAAGAGAAAGGACTGGCAGTTCCTTGAGGGAACTGGTGATGGTGATGGTTTTGAATGGTGATGGTGGTGGTCCCTCAAAGAACAGTAACTCACCTCTCATACTTGCCGGCAGATCAGTATCTTCCTTCCTGTGCCATGTGTATATGTCTTACAGGAGGACCCAAGAGATGGTCTGGCTTTAGCAAAGCAGAGTGGAAGTCTGGGGTAGTGTAGAGAATGTTCGTCACTTGCTCTTCTCTCAGTTCCTTCAAATGACTAGAGAAGGTCCTCCCCGTAGATGTCTGCGCGTAGAACTGAAAAGAACATCAGCACTCCACGGTCTGCCAAATCACATGGAACGCTCATTGCTGTTGATGTGACCTTGCATGCATGTGTCAGGGTGACAGGCAGAAAAAAAATCTTGCTCATCTCTAAGGCCTTGATAGAACTTCTTGGTAGACTTGGAGCTGGTAGTCTAGGAGATTCAATTTAAAATCTGGCTGAAGATGACAGAAAGCTGAACAAGGCACTTGGAGGAAAGGGAGTTCCCCAGCGGTGAGAAGATGAGAAGTGGTGCTCTTTATTTTTTATTTTTTTGCTTTTATTTTTTAATTTTTTATTAGAAGTATATAGAGAAATAATTGAGGGGGAAACATTATCAAACCAACAGTAATCAATGTATATATACTTTGTTATCCAGGCGTAATGCCAAAACATAGATGACCACCTTGGGTTTCACCTGTTGCAGTTTCCCCCAGAAGAACTCATGCGTTAAATGGGTATCTCGTGGAGGAATGACATTGGCTTCTGAGATGGTTCCCCCATATTCCCACTCTCCAGTCTCCTATGAGTTCTTCTTATACCCTCCCTCTTCCACTCCCCCTCCCTACGCCTCCAAGTATCCTAGGGAGCCATCCCCCTATTACTCTGAAAGTCATTCAATTTGAAGTTTTGTTAGGTTAGCCGTCTACTCTACTGCTTCTCCATATATTCTACCATCCACAAATGAGAGAAACCATTCGGCCCTTGAGTCTCTGAGATTGGGAGACTTCACTAAGCATAATTCTTTCCATCTCCATCCATTTGATATCAAAAGCCATAATATCGTTTTCTCTAATGGCCGAGTAGTATTCCATTGTATATATGTACCAAAGTTTTTGTATCCACTCATCGAGTGAGGGGCATCTGGGTTGGTTCCATAGTCTAGCTATAGTAAATTGAGCTGCTATAAACATTGATGAAGCCACATCACTATAATACGCTGATTCTAACTCTTTTGGGAAAATACCCAGGAGTGGGATAGCTGGGTCGTAAGGTGGTTCCATCCTTAATTTTTTGAGGATTCTCCACACTGCTTTCCATAGTGGCTGAACCAGTTTGCAGTCCCACCAGCAGTGCAGCAGTGTTCCTCTTTTCCCACAGCCCCTCCAGCATCTGTCATTGTTTGTATTCTTCATTTTTGCCCCTCTAACAGGAGTGAGGTGGTATCTCATTGAAGTTTTGATTTGCATTTCCCTTATTGCTAATGAAGTGGCGCTCTTTAGATCCATTCATATTTAGCCCACCTTCTTAGTCCTCACTTGCAGTGGCGTCTCAGGAGAATGCTTAATGGGAGGTCAGTGGGGCCTTTCACTCCCACCTTCCCTGAGTGTCCACCCTCAGGCCAGTCAGAGCCCTTCAGCAAACCAGGACAAGTTGAAGTAGTATTGGTCTCTGCTCCTTTTTTTGTGGCAGCAATGCTGCAAAGGATTCTGCAAATTCATGCCAGTCCTTTGGGACTGGGGGTGGCAGTGGCACAGTGTTGGAAGAAGGCAGCCACATTTGCCCAACTTCCCAATATTCAGGGACCAGATTCATTTGTGGTTAAAGCAGTTACCCCATCTTTGCACTCACTCTGTCTTTCTGCTTGTGTCATCCAGTTCCTCTGCTTATGAGCCCACTATCAGGAGCTGGGCCTTGGAAGACAGCAATATCATTCTAGAATCAGAACCTGAGCTGGTTTGCCCTTCACGTTTACTTCTTTGGGGAGATGGAGTACCCTGATCCTTAAGCTGGCTCAGTGAGGAGCCTTTTCTCTCTCCTGACCTTTCCCCCAGCATAGGCAATTCTGACTGCTTTCAATGTTGGCAGTGTTGGATTTTTGTTGTGTTCTTTGTTACTACCTTGGTCTGAGACTATCCTGAGCATCATATGAAAAGTAGCTTTGGAAAATGGGGCCTAAATCCCAGCACTGGGTGAGCAGAATTTGATTTCCTTCCAACTACTGCTTTTCTCTTTCCATCAGCCTCTGGCACTTGGCCTCCTCCCGTGAGCCCTCTCAAATCCATCAGGCCCTGCTATGGTTTGTATGTGGTTTGAGTGTGTCCCTCCATTGTTCGTGTGTTGAGTGTGGTGATATTAAGAAACAGTGGGACTTTCAATAGATGGAGATGGGAAATGACTGAGTTGTTAGAACACTGCTCAGAAAAACATTCCCGAGGGACCTTGCTTAGTTTTTGCAATAGGATTTGTTTTTTTGTTATCAAAGAGCAAAAGTTCTATTTTGCCATGTGATCTCTTCTTCATATACTTCTGCCATTGTGATATCATCTTCATGAAGCCCTCACCAGAGGCAAACACATGGACTAACCTGATCTTAGATTTTCAGCCTCTGAAACTGTGAGCGAAATATCTCTTTTCTTTATGCTCTACCCAGCCCCAGGTATTTTGTTACAGCAATGGAAAATAGACGAATACCAACCCTTCTTCATCAGTGCAAATGTTGATTCTTGCCTCCTCCCTCTGTCTCTGCTGACTATAGATTCTGTGAAGAGAAAGATAACTCTTTACATAGATGAAAGGGGCATGATAATGTGGACTTCCTGGAACATTACTTTATAGCTAGGACAAATAATGAATGGGCCACACTTTCCTGTACTTGTAGCCACTTCCTGCTGTGCCAAGGAAATGCCTCCTCTCTCCAACCTAATGGTCAGCCTCCTTTCTTCATTTGCCACTTTCTCCCATGTCCCTCTTTCTGATCCTGCCCCTTTCTCCTTCTATACCTCCACCTAGGATGATTGCCATGCTCCTTAAGAGGCTACCAGAAAGGCTTCACCCTAGGCTGGTGACTGAGGAATAGTCTCCCCTTCCCAGCACCCTGACAGAATGAAACGTAGCTGCTATTAGTCACCAGCAGCCTGAAGTCTCCATGTCTCACTGTTTCTGGTTATACCATTTTATTCCCATTAATTCTGTAGTCTTGTTTTCCTTAGATTTAAAACAATCATAACCTGATATGAGGGGAATTCTATCAGAGCAAGGCATTTGTGGAGCCAATGCATTTATCCTTTTAAAATTGGCCCTTTACGCAGCCACAGGGGTTGTTTTCATGCATTACGCCTTAATGATGTGTTTATTTACCTCGACTGACACAATTCTCTCTGGCCCTGGGTAATCCGATATTAACTTGTAATAACCAGGATTCCTATTGAAGGAGGACCTTTCCAAAGAAAAGCAAAGGGAATTGTGGGTTGAAACTTCCTTGGGAGATGGAATAAAACTCAACCGAAGAGGAGGAGGAAAAGCCATTGGAGCGAGAGCAGGCTCCCCTGGAAAGGGTGTGGCTGGCTCCCTCCAATGAAGCTTCATTGTTACCCGGTTGCATTTGGTTGAAGAAAGTTTTTCTCCCCCAAGAATATTGCAGAAAGTCATTCTAGAATTGGCAGGCAATGTTATAGCAGCTCTTACATAAGGTGTTTTTTCATATCTGTCACTAATCAATAATGACATTATTTTTCAAATTACCCAATATGGCACCTGTCTTACCCCACAAGCAGAAGAGTTGGAAGATGATGGAATAAAGTATTTGTTTCTGAGCTTAATTCATAAATCTAAATTAGCTCTTGTTTTTGGAAGATTCTCAACAAAAAGCTGCAGCTTGGGGCTCTTACTGGGCTTAACTGCGTGTGTTTTATATTTTGGGAATTGAGAGGGGCTCGTGTGTCTCTGATTTGTGTGCATTGCGTGCTATATGTTACCATCCCTGCTCGCCTCCCTATTTGGGGTCACACCAGCGCATGGAGTCTGCATTTTGTAAACAGGTCACTGAATCCAGACTCAGGGTGTGAAATCCAGCTGCCCTAGCATATGGCCGTAGATACTCCATGCTGGATGGCAACAGCAAGCTAGAGGAGGCCTTGGAAGGCTCAACCTAATGGGGCAGAGCGTCTCCCAGGGCTGCTCCAAGAAATTGGCTCCAAGTGGCAGCCCAGGGCCTCTGTGCCGTCTGGTAGCTGTTCAGTGGCGTATAGAAAAAACATTCTGAGGCTCAGAGTCATCTCCCCGAGGACTGCCAGAGATTTACTACCATGAGAGTGGAAAATTGTCAGAAAGTATGATGAGGCTTCCAATTCCCAGCCCCTTATTATTCCATGGGCTTTACTTGGCATTGTTCATAATAGAATATTTGCGAGGAAAAAGGCAATCAGTTCAGACACATTGACAACAGCTGATCAACTTGCAGACATGAAGCGTATTTCCTTCCTTCTGCTAGTCAGCGATACACAATGTCTGTGAAGTGTCTATAAGCATCCATGCAACGTAACTCGTTTGTGTAGAGTTACAAAACTTGTGAAACAAACTGATGGTGTTGGAGGCGAGGACAGTGGCTATGCTTGGGTGGAGGGAGGATGAATAAGAAGTGGAAGGGGCAAGGAGGAGGCATTTGCTAAGTCCCTGGGTTTTTGATCTGAGGCTATGTCCACAGGTAATCATTTTGTGAAAAGAAAAAGTATTCTGAGATGCACCTGTATGATTATGATACTTTATGTATGTACTTTGATAAAAAATAAAAAAGTTTACCTTAAAACACGTGATGTAAGGAAAAACGTCTTTCCTCAGGCCAACTCTTGTTCAATTCAGGCAAGGGGAAGCAGGAGAGGAATGCCTACCATAAGCAGTGCCCTGAGAGGAGACAGGAGCTTCGTTTTCATCCACCCTGTGAGCTGATTAGTTGTTTTTGAAGAAAGAGAGTGTGTGAGAGAGAAAGTCAGTTCAGGTTTTTGTTTTTGTTTTTTTTCCCAATCAGGTTTTTTTCCCTCCACTTAGTTGTGTGTTTATGTGGTGCTGGGGATCGAATCTGGGTCCTCATGCCACACAAGCGCTCTACCACTGAGCCACCTCTCCAGCCCCACTGGTTAGCTTTCAGTAACTCTTTTTATGAAGTTTGGCTTTGTCTATTGGGAGTTCCTGGTCTGGTTTTTCAATTTAAGTTTTTCCAAAAGCAGACCAATAGAAAGCATATTGTTGGAGCTGGAGCGGTGCTTGCCTGGCATGTGCCAGTACGCGAGTTCAAACTCGAGCACCACGTACACAATGAAGTCTTAGAGCAACGAAAGCTACACAGAAAACTAAATAAAATTGATTCTCTCTCTCTCAAAAAAAGGAAAAAAATAAATATAACGGCATGTTGTTTCTTCTGCTTTTTTGTTGCTGTGACCAAAGGACCTGAAAAAAAAAAAAACAATTTTAGGAGAAAAAGTTTATTTAGGGGCTCATGGTTCCAGAGGTCTTAGTCTGTAGACAGTGGCTCCATTCCTCAGGCCTTGAAGTGAGGCTGAACATCACGGTGGAAGTGTATGGCAGGAAGAAGTGGGCCACAGTATTGCCAGCAAGCTGAGAGAGAAATTCCACACCAGATACAAAATATATACCCACAGGTGCACCCCCAGGACCCCCTTCTCCAGCCACACCCTACCTGCCTTCAGGTGCCAGTTAATCCCTATAGGGGGATCAACTCACTGATTGAGTTAATGGTCCTATTCACCCAATCATTTCACCTCAGCCTTTCCACAGTGTCACACATGAGATTTTGGGGGACACCTCATATTCAAACTGTAACACATAGCAATATGTTTTTGAATCCCAATGGAAAACTTTTGAATCGATGTTTCACTTGGTCGCTGATGAAATGAATAATCTAAAAAATTCATTTCAACGTATAGACTTGGAAATGACCACAGTTTCAGATGATATTTAAGGTCATGGAAGTTGACAGCCTTACCCATCAAGAGTGGCTAAAGAGGGGCCAGGGATGTGGCTCAGTAGCAGAACACTTTCCTAGCATGCAGAAGGCCCAGGGTTCAATCCCCAGCACCACACACTCACACACACATACACAAGTGGACATACTCCAGTGATCTTTCTGTAAGGTTGGTTGAATAACTCAATCTTATTTTCTCTTTATAAAAGCAAAATGGCTTTGAACTGTTATGAAATTCTCTGTCTGAAATTTTAGGTTAGGACCAAAGCACTGCCCTGACTGAGGATCCAGTAGCACCATCGTTTTCTTCACTAAAGAATTCTAAAAGATTTCAATAAATTTTTTGTATGAACTTCCTTAAATTGGTTGGTGCAGAGATCTGCCTGCAGAGATCTTCCTTCCTTCCCTTGTCCTTCCTTCTTTCTTCCTTCCTTCCTCCTTCTTTCCTTCCTTCCTCTCTTCCTTCCTATATGAAGTTCAGAAAAAAGCTAAAGAGAAAGCAGTGTTTGTTTTACTATTTTCTTGTTGCTTCAGTCCTGATCTTTATCCCATTTCTTAACAGTTGACTATTAGTTACTATTACATTGTTTTATTATTACTCATCAAATATATAATTTAAATTATTTTAAATAAATGATCAAAGATTTTATGATATCAGAAAATTGAAACTCCCTTAGGTGGAGCATTTTGCTAGCAAGCCTTATTTAAATTATTTTTCTCGGTTTCTTGGCTATAGGACTGTTTAAGGTAAAATTTCACTGCTCTTAAGAAGAATGCTGTGATGTGTCCTGGTCATAACTCTGTTCACACTTGAAGAATAATAATGCATTAATTAGTATTCTTTAAGAAGTACTATTATTTTAGATTTGATGTGGGTTTTTTTGAGAACCTTAGCTCCTTTCCTGTTGGATGTTATCAATATCACTTCCACATTCTTGCTCCCAAAAGCCGTGACCTCTTTTTTACCTTCATGGTAGTTGATCTCCTGGCAACACTTATTCTCCTAACCATCCTCCGTTCCATCTAGAAATAGTGTATTTTGCTTTATGAAACATAATTCTTCCCTCTCCCCCTTGACTCCTATTTCACCACAGTTTCATTGTTTATTCTATGTCCTATGCCATATATGTACTTAATCTGAAGAATTCTTTCATTGGCTATCTTTTTTCTTTAGCTTTTTTCCAGTTTATATCATATCTACCAAAAGCTTCAATTCCAGGTAAAGATTAACAACTTCCAAATATATGTCTCTAGTACGATGTTGATAGTTACCTACAACTGAATTTACAGTCATTCCATTGTGTCCAAATCCACAGTCACCCCCATCCACACAGTCCACCAAATGCAGAGCAGAAATGTTCAGGGGAAAAAAAAATCACATCTGCACTGAACATCAATAGATTTTTTCCCTTGTCATAATTCCCTAAATAATACAGTAAAACAATGATTTACATTTATTGGGGAGGCTGAGGCAGGAGGATCACTAGTCTGAGGTCAGCCTGGGCAAATTAGTGAGACCCTGTCTCAAAATAAAAGGAAAAAGCCTGGGAATGTGGCTGAGTCATAAAGCACCCTGGTTCAGTCCCCAATACCGCAGATACATAAGTAAAAATAAAAATTAAAAATTAAAAAAATAGAATCAGCACATTACAGTGACACAGCAATATCTATGTTCATAGCAGCTCAATTTACA
>PVKS010038030.1:0-18219 GCA_004027875.1 Aplodontia rufa
GAAGAAGAAGAAGAAGAAGAAGAAGAAGAAGAAGAAGAAGAAGAAGAAGAAGAAGAAGAAGAAGAAGAAGAAGAAATGTGCCTAGAAAATGTTACAAAATTGGTGGAACGTTTTGAATCTGTGCATTTAGCAATTAGGGATTTTAATAAAAATTACAAAGCAATATAATTGTGCTAGTGATTCCATCATCAGTGTGTTATTTTATAGTAACCTGAATTTATACTGCCCTACGGCCAGTGTGATTGGGTGATGCTACAGCCAAATGCAAAGGGTTTAGCTCTCGGTGAGTGAGAAGCCCATGAGCATGAGAAAGAATGGAGAGAGATTTATTACCCACAATGACTAAGGAGGACACTGGAATTATCTTCAAAGCCATGCTTCCCTAACAAAGGAAACGTGGGGATTTTGTTCCAGGAGACTATATGTACTCATTTTAGGGGTGGGTACATTTCTGAGCATGCTCAGTCCAGGGTCATATTTCTAGAGGAAAAGATGGTTGATCCACTCCTGGCAGGCTCAGTTCAAGGTCATGGAGTACATGGTAAAAGGTTAAAATGGCCAGCACGGACGTTTAAACATGGCTAATATCAATGCTTCCGGGCCTGCTCAGCTCAGGGCCACGAAAATGGTGGAGTCGAATGTTTTTGGCTATGCTCAGCTCAATGTCATAATGAAACAGGTTTACTCCAGGAACCTAGAATAAAAGAAAGTGGCGATGATCTTAGAGATCATGGCTGGCCCATTGGAAGTTCCTCCAAAAAGTTTTAACTGAAATAAAAGAATGGAAGCTCTAATGGTGCATCAGCATAGAATTTGCCCCTGAAGGTACTGTTCTCGCTTGGTGGCTAACTATGAGACATACTGAAAGGCAAGTAATGAAACTTCTTGGTTTTCAATGCAGTATTTTATGTGCATATGTGTATATATACATCGTTTCGATAACATCAAAAGTCCAAATTTGAGCCCATTTCTGAATGTGTGGCCCAGGCCCCAACTCCTTGACCCTATGCAGATGGTTCTAGGAGGTCTAGAAGAATTTAAGGAAAATGTCCCCAAACAGATTACATCTGGAGTAGGTCTTAAGAGACTAGGATGATTTATCAGGGTAAGAAAGGGCATTCTGAGCTGAAGGACCAACCCTGCCAAGAAAGAAGCTGAAAATAACCTGACATGTTTTCAGAGCAGTGGGCTTCCTGGCCACGTTAGAGACAGCAGGAGGAGGCCACCTGGAACTGTGAGGAAGCAATTGACTCCAGACTGCAAAGGCCCTTAGCATCAAGCTTCGAAATTTGACTTGATCCTGGGGCCCGCAGGAAGCTGAGGGAGGCACCACAGCAAGATCAGAACAGTTTTAGACGGTAACTCTGAAGGCTGCATGGAAGTGGATGGCTGGGAGGGGAGGCCTGACCCAACGGAATGGAATGCTGGTGCCTGGAGAGGGAAGCCAGGAAGGAAGAGTTCTGAGGTGTGACCAGTCAGGGCAAGAAGGGCAGATCCTGCTGGGCATAGAGACGCACACCTGTAATCCCAGCAACTCAAGAGGCTGAGGCAGGAGGGTTGCAAGTTCAAAGCCAGCCTCAGCAACTCAGCAAGGCCCTAAGCAACTTAGCAAGACCCTGTCTCAAAATAAAACATAAAAAGGGCTGGGGATGTGGCTGAGTGGTTAAGGGCCCCTGAGTTCAATCCCTAGTGCCAAAAACCATTTAGGAGCCTGAGAAATGCTACCAACCAAGATCCACACTAAGAATCAAAATGAGTAGGAAACAAATTCATCTTTACATGTTTTAGATGTTTATACTCAGTGTGAGTTGCCTGCAGAGAACATCCACCGGGGAGATCCTCCGTCCCCTTCCTGTGTCGTGAAATCCTGCAGCCTCAGGAGACTGTGTGGGAGATGAACCATTTTCTTCTCCATTTGGTCCCAGTGAGGGGTGAGAGTGGATTGGACACAACAAAAGAGGAAAGAGACAGACCAGGTTGTTTTTATCCTGAACCATTTGAAGAAAAATCCAATTTAATTTATTCTCAAAGACCATTGTATCTAAAGTATAAGAAAGTTGTGTGTGTGTGCGTGTATGTGTGTGTGTGTATAGACATATACATTTTTCATTTCTGTATTTTATGCCTCTATCTGTAAGGACATAGGAAAAAAAATTAGTTTCTATTACTACCTTCTCATAAGACTGAAAATCTTTATGATCCCAGATGTGTGTGTTTGTGCATGTGTGTGTGTGTGTGTGTGTGTGTGTGTGAGAGAGAGAGAGAGAGAGAGAGAGAGACGGGGAGGGGGTTCCCTGCCTACACCAGGCAATTCTGCAGCTAATTCTCCAGCAGACACTAGCTGGGTGTCTTCCAGTTCAACTCAATTCTGATATTATTTACCTGGAGGAAGCATCAAATCCCACAGGTTGAGGGCTGAGTGTCACAAGACTGCCCTCCACTTTGGAGGCCAATTACAAGTCCCTGTTTGTGACCTGTGCTTCTGACTGATCAGTTATAAATCATTGTTTCCACAGCTTCCTTCTTGGACTCAATTTAATTTGCTGGCGCAGTCAGGGCGACACTTTACCTAAATTTACTCCTTTATTGTGAAGGTTATTACAACAGCCAGATGGAAGAGATGCATGGGGCAAGACATGGGAGAAGGGGCATTGAGCTTCCATGCTCTCTCCTGGGGCACTTAGTTCGGTTATCCAGAAGCCCCCAGAACTGAATCCTTTTGGGTTTGATGGAAGCTTGATTACACAGGCCTGATTGATTACGTCATTGGCCATTGGTTTATCAACTCAACCTTCAGCTCCTTTCCCTCCCTGGAGGCTGGGGGATGGGACTGAAAGTTCCAGTCCTTTAATCATTTGGTTGGTTCCCCTGGCAACCAGCTGGAATCCTAAAGCTACCCAAGAGTCCCCAGACATTAGTCAACTCATTAGCATACAAAAAGCACTTTATTACTCCAGAGATTGCAAGGATTTTAGGAACTGTACATCAGGAAGCTGGTCTAAGGTAAAATATACAGTATGAGTGTACATGCTAAAATGGTCATATTTCTGTTTTTTTGGTAATGATAATTGTGCCACTAAGCCCAATCCACACTCCTGACCACTGTGGCTCAAAGGAGGAGGTCGTGAGTCCAACTCACCACCTGCATCGCTATCATATAAATCTGAAATGATAGAGTACTGACGTGTTAAGGGTGGCCATCTGGCTGGTAGAGCTTCAAGTGCTTTCCGTTTTCTCTGTAATAATTGTATATACAATTGGGAGTTTTCTAATAAGCATATTTTTCTTTAAAAAAAAGTAGGGTTTGGGAAACAGCAGGCTTACTCTTATGTTATCAGTGGGGATCCCAATGGGCAAGTCAGCAATATCAGAAACTGTGAGATTAAACATTTATTTGAACCAACATTTTTACTACCAAAAATCTGTCCTGAGAAAATACTCTCCATCCTACTACAACATAATAATTGCATTTCTGAATTTACAAAAATTAACTTATTATAGGAGCTGTTTCAATGATTTGTAAGAAAACAGTTAAGTAGATACTAAAAAGTTTCACATTTACAGTAAAATTAATTTTTTCCTGCAGGAATTTTGATAATAATACACATTTTAGCTCTATGTTCGTTTAAAAAAAAGAGAGAGAGAGAGGGACAATGAAAAAGAGAGAAAGAGAGAATCAATTTTATTTAGTTTTTCATGTGGCTTTGGTTGCTCTGACACTGTTGTGTACGTGGTGCTGGAGTTCAAACCTGCGTCCTCACACATGCCAGGTAAGTGCCGCAACTGCCGAGACACTGTTCTAGTCCCTATATGCTAATTTTTATTATTGCAAAATAAAGGAGTTGATATAACTTGAACCCCAAATTCGGAAATCACCGAGGAAAATCAGAACAGAACACAGATGATCAAAACTAGCTCCATTTCAAGACCTGTGGTATTTAAACCTGGCTGCATATTAGAACCCCTGGGGAGCTTTGTGAAATACTGATGCTGAGCCCTAACCCCAGAGACTCTGATCTAACCCATCTGGAGCAGGACTGGATAGCAATATTTTAAAAATTATATCCCCTGACAATTCTAATGTGCAGCCAGAGTTAAAAACCACAAAACCACTAAAATAAATTGCGACACAGCACGTAATTCATAACTGTCTTTTTAAAATGCAATGCCAACAGAGCAATCAGTACTCCAGAGTCATTGTGTCCCCATCTGCCAGCTCAACAGGTTCTCTCTGAGTTTTATTGAAGTACAATACCCTTATAGAAACAGCTATACATTGTGTTCTTTGCAGTGCTGATAGCGAAAAAAAAGTTAGACACAATTTTGATGTCCATTATTAGTGGGATGGATAGATGCCCTGAACATATTCCTACAATGATGTATCACATGGTAGTTAAAATGAATGAACTAGATACCCAGCAACCTAAGTAAACTTCACAAAGCTTAATATTGAGTGAGGAAAGTTACCTTCAGAAAGATAAATCCAGAGTGACACTATTTATCTTAAAATGTCAGAAAACTATGAAACTGGGAGATGGAGAGAAAGAAAACAAGATAAATGCTATAAGAAAATAAATGGAAAAGCATTCATAGTGTTTACAATAGTATAGGAGCAGGTGAAGAAAAGTAGTAGAGAGGAGAACAAAAAGAACTAATTCTATCGGTAATGTTGTATTATAAAGGAGCCAAAGCAAATATGCAAAATGTTAATACTTTAAATAACGGATGCATGAGTGTTATGTTATCCTCTGCAGTTCTCTATGATTTGCAATTTTTTCAAATAAAAAAACTGTACAACAAATAGGTTGATGAATAAAATGTGCAGAACTGAAGGGTGGAATGTTGAGGCAAGCCATCTATCAAGAACAGTGCAAAATTCTAAGAGTTGAAATGTGGGATATAAAGAAAGCACTATCTACAAAAAAAACCAGGACCAGGAGTTCCAACCTCTATCACAGAGTACATGCAGAATATGAATGGACAGAGAAAATATAATCATAGAACTTAAGTTTTTAAATTTCGAAGCCAAAAAAAAATCACAACTCTTCAGATCAAAAGGGCCCACAAAGTATTGAATGGAAATATGGGAGATGGTGAGGAAGATTCAGCAGTAGATATATTGGTTTAAAAAAAATAGTATGAAGGGGTCTGGAGTGGTGGCTCAGGGGTTAGAGTGCTTGCCTGACATGCACAAGGACACTGGTTCAAACCCCAGCACCACATATACAACCGACAGTCAGAGAAAGAAAAACCGGATGAAAAAGTAAATAAAATTGATCTTGTCTTTCTCTCCTTCCCTCTCTTTTTATTTTAAAAAAATATGAAGAATAAAAGTAAAGAATAAAGGGAACAGTAATTATTGAAAATCCAGAGAAGGAAAAAAATCTCAATAGTTTAATTTTAAGGGATGAAAAAATGGCCCTCAAACTTCTCAAATGCAATAAATATAAAATTTTATAAGACATAGTATAAAGTTCTATAGGGAAAAAGATTTTAATAGGAAATTCTGTATTCAAGCAAAAAGTGATTTAAATGCAAAATAGAAATTATTTTTAGGTGGACAAGAGCTCAGGAAGTTTTTCTCTGTGAATCCTCTTTGAAAGATTCTCTAGAGAATACACTCCAGCAATTGGAAAAACGAATTGATGGAAGAGGAAAATAGAATACAAGTGGCAATGGTACACAAAAAAACTAGCAAATCCATACTCCAGATGACCATCGATAATACGGCTGCAAAGCTCAATGAACTGTTAGGGAAAAAATTCCATCTCTTAAATTCTAGATTTTTATAGAAATTGTAACGGGTAGAGGGAGCTGGTGCATGGAGAGGGAAGAAAGAATAGTTTCAAGATGTATTCTTCCTGTGCCATCAGTAGGTGAATGGATTAAGAAACTGTGATATATACACAATGGAGATCCACTCAGACACAAAGAAAAATTAAATTAGGGCCTTTACTGATGAATGGATGGAAATGGAGAACGTCATGCTAAGTGCATAAGCCAAAGTCAGAAACTCAGAGGTTGAATTCTTCTCTCATGTGCAGAAGCCAGAGTAAAATAAAGGAAAGGGAGAGGGAAAATCAGAATATTGCAGCGATAAAGGGAAGAGCAGTCATGGAGAAGACTGAGAGGCAGAGTGGAGGGACAAGGAAAGGATGGCAAGGTACAGTGACTGCTTTAAAGATCTGTAACGTGCATATATAAACACACCGCAGGAAGTGTCACCGTTCTGTATAAGTAAAAAGAGCCAAGCAAACACAAACAAATGGACAAGCAAAAGGAAGTCTACTAGAGTAGAGAAAAGAAAATGGGGAAGGAGAGGGAGGACAGGAGAGAAAAGGTGGGGATGAAATAGGATTCCATGCATGTGGGAGTTGTCAGGATGAGCCCAGCTACTACGTATAACTGTAAAGCTCTAATTAAAAAAAAGATGTAGCCTTCCTAACGAGTATAGCTAATAGGTACTGATTAATTCTCAACATTGACAGACAAATAAACATTTTAGTATTTGAGATTTTTTTAAATGCTTGAAGAAAGAGTAAAATCACAATATGTATACACATAATATATTTACGTATATGTACATACGTATTCTATGTATATGCATGTATTTATGTATATCTAGCCTGTGGATAAGTGGATATGTGTGTGCATATATACACACATTGATATTTATTTATGGTTTCAAACCACTAGTGGATAAAAAGGAAAAGAGTATAGTCAATCCAGCTAAAGCAAAAATAGTAAATGAAACAACAAAGAAGCACAATAAATGAGAAAACAAGATGACAGGAATGTAACCAAATACATCCATAAACATAACCATACACATGAAAAGAAAGAGGCTAAAGAAATTCAGTTATATGAGTAATACCTACAACAAAAGAATGATATGAAGATAGAAGATGTGAAAAAATATACACGTTCCTCAACTAGGAATGAGATTATGTTCCAATAAATCAATTATAAATTTAAAATATTAGAAGTTGAAAATGTCCATTACACAAATAGCCTATTGAACATCATAGCTTAGCCTAGCCCACCTTAGAAGTGCTCAGAACACTTAATACGAGCCTACAATTGGACAAAACCATCTAACACGAAGCCTATTTCATAATAAAGTGCTGTATGTCTCAGGCTAATTTATTGAATATTGTATTTAAAGTAACAAGCAGAGTTGTTGTCTGGGTACCATGGTAAAGTTAAGAAATCACAAATCAACCATGGTAAGTTGGGGACTGTCTAGGAGAAAGCTAACAAAAAAAAAAAACACGTATAGTAAGTAGTTATATCAAATACTAATTAATCAGGGGAAAGGTTAATATCTTATAAAGATCCAGGAGAGAATAACTTGAAGGATCCTGTGTTAGTCAGCTTTTCACAGTTGTAACTTAAATGCTTGACAAGAACAACATAGATGAGGAAAGGTTTCTTGAGGCTGACAGTTTCAGAGGTTTGGTCCATGGTCAGCAGGCTCCATGAAGCATCATGGTGGAGGGGCCTGGCACAGGAAAGCTACCCCGCTCACAGAGGCATGGTGGAGGGGTGGAGGGTTCCTCCAGCGAGGTCCTATTGTCCAGTTTTCAGTGGATGAGGTCGGAGCCTTCTCGACTCAGTCATGGTCTAAAAGCTCCAGCTGTGAATGTGCGACCTGGGAGACCAGGCTTCAAACACGCGAGCTTTTGGCAGGGGACATTCCAGACCCAAACCCACTACAGGTCCAAATGTAAAGAAGTGACAGGGAGGAAATGTTACTTACCCTGATTTGGTCAGAGCATGCTATATGCATGTGCTGAAATATTAAATTATACCTCATATTTAATACATCCAATTATTGCAGGATAATAAATAAAGCAGAGCTTGGATTATTTATCCAAGCTCCAGTGTCCCAGACTTCTCTGTTTTTGTCCTAAGTGTGTATTAGTCAGCTTTTTTCCTGCTGAAACTAAATGACCAGACAAGAACAATTTTATTTTATTTTTTGTAAGAGAGAGAGGGGGGCTGGAGTGGTAGCTCGGTTACAGTGCTTGCCTGGCATGCACGAGGACACAGGTTCACACCCCAGTTCCACATAACACAACTAAGTGTTGGAGCAACGAAAACCAGATGAAAAACTAAATAAAATTGATTCTCTCTTTCTCTTTCACTCTACCTCTCTCTCCTTAAAAAAAAAATAAAAGGATAAAGTATTTCATAAAAATAAGTTCTTTCACTATAACTGGAAATAATAACAAAAGAAATCTAACCATTTAGAAAATTTAAAACATTCTTCTGAAAAATCTCCCAGGGGTGACTGTATCAACACGTAAACGAGTAAAAATGGGAATACCTCATTGTAAACCTATGATGTGTAGTCAGAGCAACATCCAGAGGAAAAGTCGTAGCTTCAAATTTGTTTGTCAATAATAACACTGCAAATAAATTAATAATTTATTTGACTCCAGAAACCAGAAATGAGAATGACAAAATAAATCTAAGGAAAGTCTAAAAAAAAGGAAATTAATAAAGATGAAATCAGAGATTAAAGAGTAGATATAGAAGGATAGACTTGATTAATAAAGCCAGAAATCTGGTTTTCTAAATATAAGCAAGCAAATAATATGTATAATATGTTCTATTTTAGAAAATCCAAGACAGTCAACTAGAAAACTCTTAGAGATGATAACCAAAGCCAATAAAATACAAAGAGAATACAGAAAAGTTAGTTCCCCTAGTATGAATCTGTCAGTATAGCTGAATGTCAATTTTTGTGAAACTTAAGTTAATGCTAAATTTCATCTGACAGGTAAATGCACAAGAAAACCCAGATTTTTTTTTATCCCTGCCAGACATTAAAAAGTACAGTAGCTAAGCTATTGTGTTAGTCATCTTTGCATTACTGTGACCAAATGGCCTAACAAGAGCACTTACAGGGTAGGGGGGAGTTTGGCTCATGGTTTCAGGGGTTCAGTCTGTGGTTGGCCAACTCCATCGCTCTGGGCCCAAGGTGAGGCAGAACATCATGGCGGAAGGGCATGGCAAGGAGCACTGCTCCATTCACGTCAGCCAGGAAGCAGAGGGAGAGGGGTGGGCCACAGAGAAGATGAACCCTTCATCAAGCCCCCAGTGACCCCCTCCTCCAGCCATGCCCCACCTGCCTACAGCTGCTACTCAGTTCATTCAAACTCAGATGTACTGATCGGGTTAAACTTTTAGGGGATGCCTCATATCCAACCATAACACTAGTGTAATATTATAGAAATGACAAAGACAGTTTATAATTTGATATATGATAAAGCGATTTTTTAAAAATCTGTTATTTTGCGAAATTGACTACTTAAAAATACTTTTAGGACCTTAAATTTCCACTAGTTTAAGGTCTAAGACTTTAAAACTTATACATTAAATACAACAACGAAGTAGGGTAGTGTGGCACATCCCTATAATCCCAGAGACCTGGAAGGCTGAGGCAGGAGGATCACAAGTTCAAAGCCGGCCTCAGTAACTTAGCAAGACCCTTTCTGAAAATTAAAAAATAAATAAAAATAAAACAAAGTTTGGATGTGACTCAGTGGTTAAGTGCCCCTGAGTTCAATCCCTAGTACCCAAACAAAAAAAAAAAAAAAAACCACCTCCCCAACAATAAATAGCTACAGAATAGTTGGGATTTTTTTTGTTCTTCGCAAAGAAGTCTTTCCTAAGCATAAAACCCAGTTATCAAAAAGTTATCAACAAATTTTTCAATTTATTTATTTATTTAATAAATATTTATTTAATAATAAATATTTATTTAATAAATGAATAAAGAGAGTTAATTTTGTTCATCTGGTTTTTTGTTTTCCTTTATTTAGTTGTGTGTGTGGTGCTGGGGATCAAACCTGGGTCCTCATGCATGCCAGGAAAGCGTTCTAGCACTGAACCACCTCTCCAGCCCCAAAATTTGTCTATTTAAAATTTAAACTTAAATCAAATCAAATTTAAAACTTGTGTACTAGCTTAATTACTGTAATTTTATTTTTTTTTTAAGAGAGAGGGAGACAGTGAGAGAGAGAAAGAGAGAATCAATTTTATTTAATTTTTCCTCTGGTCTTTGTTTCTCTGACACTTAGTTGTGTACGTGGTGCTGGGGTTCAAACCTGGGTCTTGTGCGAGCCATGCAAGTGCTCAACCACTGAGCCACTGCTCCAGCCCTCGTATACACACGTATTTCATGAAACATATTTTAAAAAATTCTGAGGTTACTAACGATATTACGCAGAATTCTTTAACTTACAACTAACAAAAATTCACAACTAAATATTTTTTAAATAAGCTTTTTAAGCTTAAGGGTTTTTGTTGTTGTTTTAAGTTAGTTACTGGTTTACAGTAATTCCAAAGGGTCAATGGCTTTAGGTGTAATTGGATCCAGGTGTCCAAATGAAAGTATCAAGAGTTTCTTCTCCTCCTCCTCCTCTCCCCCTCCTCTTCCCCTTTCTCCTTCTCCCCTCCCCTTCTTCCTCCTTGTTCTTCTTCTTCTAAGAAAGAGAGAGAGAGAAAGAGAGAGAAAATCAATTTTATTTATTTTTTCTTCTGGATTTTGTTTCTCCTCCACTTAGTTGTGTATGTGACCCCGGGTTTTGAACCCAGGTCCTCTAGCATGACAGGCAAGTGTGCTACCACTGAGTCATTGTTCCAGCCCTAAGAATTTCTTTCTCTCCCCTTCCTTCCCTCCTTCCCTCCTTCCTTCCTCACTCCCTCTCTCTTTTTTTCTCTCCTCTCTCTCCCTCCTCTGTTTTCCTCTGTTTTAACTCCGCTCTGGGAGGGCTTTTCCATTCAGTGGCCTCTGGGAGCTGGGCATTTATAATTACTTTTATAAGCTGGAATTGAGGTGGGACCTCAGATTTGGTTTCCACGGGCCTGTCTAGAATTTGATGCACCACATTGACCCAATCAGTGCCCAGGAGAAGGACTGGTACGGATCAGCCAGGCCAGCTCCAGGGGCCGTGGTCAGCTGCACCCAAACCACTGGTTGGGGAGGGGTGGCTCAACAGAGGGATGTCCCTAAGGAGCTGAGTGAGGAACCGGGGCAGGCAACAAAGGTTGGCAGATCCAGAGCTGTTTTTATCTTGTCAGGTTCATAAAACCCTAAAAAAAATTTAAAAATTACCATGTATTCTCATGATTATTTCCCAAAAGAAAGACAGTTTTAACCATGAAAAAAAACAGTGAAGTATGAGAATAAATAGCTTTCTTATATAAAGATGACTTTACAAAAAATTCAAAATATTTTCTGTTTTTTAAAAAATCTCACTTAGGCAGAAAATGCATTTTCTTTCCATGCTCCCAACTCACCCACCAAAATAAATATAAAAATGTTTTTAATATTAATATATATTAACATATCTTTAAATATGAATAAAAATAATAATTATGAGTCCAAGCTATCTTGTGCTCAACTTTACACAGATGCAGTCATACAATATAGTTTTGGGTTGTTTTTTTTTTTATATAGAGAAAGAGGTCATGATAGCAGGGGTGGCTTGCTAGTTTTCCCATTGTAGGGAAATTAAGATATGGTCCTGTCCCCACCTCCTTTCCCTGAAGTCCCTCTCTCAGGTCTGAAGGCCAGGGTTCTGTCGCTCCAGGAAAAGCTCTGCAGGGCAGGGCTCGCCAATGGGTTGCTCCCCCATGAAAGAGAGTCCTAATCTGGTTACATCAACTGCTTTCTTAAGAGAATGGCCAGGGACCTTGAGGCAGCTACTGGGGAGACACGGGGTGTGCTTTGTTGGGGAATTACCTCCCAGATGCCCCAATGTTGTTCACTGCACAAAATTTTCATTCTAGAGCCACTGTGATGGACCTCTGTGCTGGGTATGGGGGGAAGAGCTCACCTGCACTTTCCGGGGTTGGATCACCCAACACTCAGCGACCACCTGAAGGCTTCCTGGGATAAGCAGGGTGACTCTCAAGGTCAGAGGCAGTGAAGGGAACTTGCACCCTAGAGAGGGAGTAGGCAGTGGGAGAAACCAGGCTGCAGCCAGCCAGGGGCTCCAGCTTAGTGGGCCAGAGACCCATCTGAAGGACTTGATTTCTCCTGGGTACACTGACTCTGCCTACATAGGAGAGGGCATGAACTGCTGGGCCTTGGAGAAGCCCCTTCCGGCTGCAGCATGGGTGGCAGGGGTTCAGGCTGGATGAAGTGTGACTGGGTAGAGGTGGTGGCCCTGGACACCCTCAATCCTGCCTGCAGGTGCAGACGTCCCCACACAGTCTACGAGGTGATGAGCTTGCCACAACCAAGTCCAAGCGTCCTTCCCAAGACACCTTTGCCAAGGGAATTCCACATGTATGCTTCCATTCCCTCCTCCTAGATGTTTAGTCTGGAATCTTCCAAAATAAACTCCCACTTGACCTTACTGTGTTTCTGGAGTCTTCTCTTCCCATTCTAGATTCTGACAGTTCATGGCTGTTTGGGGCTGTGGGGAGAGGGGGCTGGGGTCTTTGGCCATGGTGCTGGAGTCTCCTGGCTCGGTTCCCAAGAGGCCAGGAGTGGAGAAAGTGAAGACTCCTGGGCAGAGGCAGCTGCTGGGCCACGCTTCCTCTGCCTTGCTTATTCTGCATTTTTGGGTGAGCTGTTTTTGTTTAATGTAAGCAGAGCAAATCCATCCATAGCAAAATCAGAGAAAATAACTTGTTGATGTGTAAACCAGGATGTCACAAATAACCCTGTTTGTTAATTATAGCAGGCTGAGCGCTGTGAGCAGGGAGGGGGTGGCGGTGCTGGGAGGGGAATTCAGGATACCGCTGCCGGCATCCCAGAGGCCTGCACACGGGACCTCGAGGAAGACGCGAGTGCCTGGAGCCACGCGGGTAAACTGGGGCACATATGGTGCATGAGTCAAGCTCTACTGAGTGGGTAGACAGCTTTTGTGCTAATGCGAGCTTGCTGTGGAGTTGCTAGACAGAGAAACTAAATCATAGGTGAAAGGATAAAAATGATACAGGGAAATAATAACACTGTAGATGTAGGAAATTTGACTTGATGGGCAATTGTATTATGAAGAAGCTTGTTCTTCTCCATAAAATGCATTAGGGTGGGGAGAGCGGAGAACCAGGGCATGGTACGGTCTCCAACCTCAACCCACCTACTGTTACCTCCCTTACTTGTGCAATCTGTTTTGTGTTGCTATAGCAAAATGCCCTAAGCTGGGTAATTTATAAAGTAAAAAGTTTTATTTTGCTCATGATTCTGGTGGATGGAGGATCTAGATACCATGACTGGCATCCTCATGAGGAAAAAAAACAGAAAAGAAAATGACCTCACGCAGAAGAGGACAAGATATGGGGTGACCTTTATAACAGACTGCTATCACAAGAGCTAATACATTACCACATGACCTGACTCAATTCCATAAGAGAGCATTAATCCATTCATGAGAATGGAACCCCTCAGTCACCTTCCACTAGGTTTTAGCACTGTGCCTGGATTCAGCTTGACTTGATTGCCTCCATCCTGAGTTGCAACCATCATGATTACCCCAGAGTAACCTTAGTTTTCCTGCATAGTTTCCCAGCATGCTACAAAGAGATGAAACAATGAGAGTGTTCTGCGTGGGGCTGGAGCGGTGGCTCCACAGTTACAGTGCTTGCTTGGCATGCACGAGTATGTGAGTTCGAAACCCAGCATCACATACACAGTGAAGTCTCGGAGCAACAGAGGCCACATGAAAAACTAAACAAAATCGATTCTCTCTTTCTCTCTCTCACTGTCCCTCTCTCTTAAAAACAAAAACAAAACAAAACAAAAAATCAGGGATGAGTCTGACTCCTTGATATTAGGTTAAAATAAACCAGCTAGGATGAAGCCACCTCTATCCTACCCCATATGTATGCCCCTCTTTCTGACCCAAGTTGCAAGGGTCCAACTTCTCCTGTTGCTGCCCAGGCTACAGATCCGCCAGCAAGCACCCCCAACAAATTGCACTCTGCCCTCCTTGACCTGTCTGCCTCTTTCTTTGATCTCACAGCTCTCTGGAGCTGGTTCTCATCCCCCAGGACTGGGTGGTCCCAGAATACATGTCAACACAGCCCATCCTGGAGTCCAACCCTCCAGGACATGAACATTTGGGGGACAAACCATGAACCATAGCATCTTCCCTTTCAGGAAGAATATGGACAGACAGACTTTAAGATCATGGATTTGGATTTGATAGACTTGGATTCAAGTGTGAGTTCAGACTAAATAGCAGAGGAGGGAATGGAAGCATACATGTGGGATTCCCTTGGCAAAGGTGTCTTGGGAAGGACGCTTGGACTTGGTTGTGGCAAGCTCATCACTTTGTAGACTGTGTCGGGACGTCTGCACCAGTAGGAAGGATTGAGGGTGTCCAGGGCCACCACCTCTACCCAGTCACACTTCATCCAGCCTGAACCCCTGCCACCCATGCTGCAGCCGGAAGGGGCTTCTCCAAGGCCCAGCAGTTCATGCCCTCTCCTATGTAGGCAGAGTCAGTGTACCCAGGAGAAATCAAGTCCTTCAGATGGGTCTCTGGCCCATTAAGCTGGAGCCCCTGGCTGGCTGCAGCCTGGTTTCTCCCACTGCCTGTGCCCTTCTGTAGGCCCCAGGGATAGAAATGCTTACATTTTAGGAATCTTGCATAGACTACTCCTTCTCCCTTCCTTGAACACACTCTCTGCAGCCCCTTTGCTTGGAGTTTCAACCCTAAACTTTGCTGGATTCCTCTCCTGCCTTGACAGAGTTCCAGTCTGACTGTGTCCTAATTGTTTCCACCCCGTCTCCCTGACAGACAGTCAACTAAACACCATGGTGGCTGGGACACATCAGCTTCGCACAGTCCTGTTACGGTGCTTGTCTCTAGGCCTGGCATGTGGTAGCTACTCCTCAAATGTTTGTTGAATGATTGAATGACTCTCTTTTGTATTCAGCATCCCCTCCAGGGTGACTGACCCTGTGCCAACCTCTGACTCAGGATCAGAGACCACATGATAGCCCCAAACTGGAAACAACCTACATATCTTTCAATAATGGAATAGATAGATAAATTGTAGCATTCTTACATGATAAAAACTATAAAGGGGATTGAAGGTGCCTAGGAATTTTTTTACTCAAAATATGGTCACTTGGTAGACAACTTATTTTATCTATATATTTATTTATATAGGTACCAGGGATTGAACCAAGGGGCACTTATTTTTTATTTTGAGACAGGGTCCTGTTAAGTTGCATAGGGCCTCGCTAAATTGCTGAGGCTGATTTTGAACTTTCAATCCTCCTGCCTTAGCCTCCCGAGCTTCTGGGATTATAGGCATACGCCACTATGCCTGGCAGCAAATTATTTTAAATTAAAGGTCATTGAAGATCAGCAGAAGCTTGGTTTACCCTGATGGTCTTTCATCTGCATTAAGACCAGACCTGCGAAAGAGCACAAAATTGCCTTTCACCCCCACCCTGAATTAGCATTACTTATCACAGAAAACAGAGGAATGTAAGCACACTTGGAGGGACTTTGTCACAAGTCAATGTCTGTCCCTTAAGCTCATTCGCCTTCTGGAGACAATCATCTCACAAGCTAATTTCTGTCTTTGGGTGCATCCAATTCCCCTGAGACTCACTTGCCACTCCTCAGAATGGGCACATTCTCCATCTCTCTCCCACACGAGAAAGAGTCCGTAAGGGTCTGAGCCTTGTTGGGTTAGAGAGCTATCACACTGTGATTCTCTGCCGTGAACATTAATGAGTTTGTGCATCTTTGACTAATCTGGCTGTTGTCAGTTTATTCTAATGAAACTTGCCCTTGCCCTGCCGGATGTACTATCTATAACTAGTGTGGATGCATGTCACAAATGAAATATCGAGCAAACGATGTCAGACACGAGGGATTGTAGGCTTTGGAAGCACAACACCAGGCGTTGTGGTTTAGATGTGAGGTGTCTCCTCAAGGTTCATCTGTGAGTTAATGCAAGAATGTTCATAGGCGAAATGTTTAGATTATGAGAGCTGTGACCTAATGGGCAGGTACGGTGTGGCTGGAGGAGGTGGGTCCCTGGGGGTCTGCATTTGGGGTTTATGCTTGGTCCCTGTGAGCAGAGCTCTCTCTCTCTGCTTCTTGGTGGCCAAGTCCTGAGCAGCTTCCCTCCACCTTCTGCCGTGATGTCCTGCCTCACCTTGGGCCCAGGGCTAGGAACCTCTGAAACTCTGATCCAAAATCAATTTGTCCTCCTCCAAGTTGTCCTTGTCAGGTCTTCTGGTCCAGGTGATGCGAAACCGACAGGAGCACCCTGTGAAGCAGTGTGCGCAGGCTGCAGGCAGCAGCAGGCCTTGCTTCCTTGGGAGGCACTGGGAGGGTGGTTTCCGGGGTGCTGGTGTGCTCTGCTTCTCTGCTGGTGGACACACAGGCCTACTGAGCCATGACATTTTATTGAGCAGATTTTTATTTTCTGTTGGTATACTATACTTCTGTAAAAGTAGAATAGATGAAAACGAGAGACCAGAATGGAGCTGAGGCAGAAGAGCTGGGTTCCTGCTCTCTTGAGCTTGGCGGGCGCCCAGGTTCACACCCCTCTTCCCAGGATGTCCCTACTGGGATCTGCCTCTCCTGCCTCTGGAGGCCCCAGCTTCGTGGAACCAACATGTGGTTCCTGTTAACTTTCAGCCTCCAAAAGTCCAGGAGGTGAGTTAGGAGCTGCAGAGCAGACCTTGCAGGGGAAGAGACGAGGGAGAGAGGAATTGTGCTCCCAATAGGAGGGTGAAGAATTTGAACTCCAAGAGATAACCTGGGGGTCGTGGTGAGGGAGAACAGGGAGAAGCACAAAGGGACTCAGAATCCAGTGAGATGGGGTGTGGCAGGAGCACACTGGCTGCCTCCCCCGTGTCAGGGTGCCCAGGAGACTTGGTGACATGCACATCCAATCTGAAGCTGTTACAGTTTTGCAATGGCAATTCCTCTGGGTCCCTGTCCCTGCAAACCTCCAATAAAACCTGCTCCATGCATACGTGTGTCTGGTCTGCATGGAATTTGGGTTAGGAATCCAGGAGGAGACTGAGCTCTGTGTCTGGGTCCCTGAGGAGGAACACAGGTGAGATAGTCCTTAAACTGATCTATAAGCAGAGGCAAGGGGATGCCTTGGGGCCTTCAAGGAAGTCTCACAACCCTTGGGGACGGTTTTGAACTTGCACAGAATATGGACCGAGAACTTGAAGGAAATCTTATTTAGGTCTTATGGGGATAAGAGATCTTGGCTGACACCAGGGTCACATGCTAGTACAGTTAAGTGGCCAATAAATGTCTCAGCACCCCAGCTTAATTATAAATCATTCTTTTTTTTTTTTAAGTAAGAGGGACAGTGAGAGAGAGAAAGAGAGGGAGAGAAACAACTTTATTTAGTTTTTCACATGGCCTTCGTTGCTCCAACACTCAGTTGTGTATGCGGTGCTGGGGTTTGAACTTGGGTCCTCGTGCATGCCAGGCAAGCGCCGTAACCACTGAGCCACAGCTCCAGCCCCAATTGTAAATCATTCTAAGGCAGAAACTGCATATTTACCTTGGAGTTTCCCAGGAATCCCAGAGCCAGGTCTCTACAACTTTCTGAGGTCCTGAGGGTTAGGACTTACACATAGGAACTTTCAGGGTACATATGTGACCCAGGACAAGGTACTCAACCTCCCAAACCATCATTTGTCCACCTCTAATATTAGAAATAATCATAAGGAATAAACAGGGCAAGGTGAGCGAAAGTCCTCGCACATATTAGGTCATCAACACAGAGGGGGAGCTCAGCAGACCGTGATTCCTCCCGTCGTGACAATTGCCAGAGACACCTCAATCCTTGCTTTTTCCCCCATGGCCTTTTCCTCTCTGCCGTCCTTTGGCCCAGGAAAGCTGATAAAATAATGAAGCTCAAACAGAAGCGCTGAATCTGTTCTCCGAAAGGAAGTTTGCTGTTGAGGTCTGTTTGGGGGCTTTGCTTCCCTACTCCTGCAACTATGCCGCAAGGGTGGCCTGCAAGCTGGGCCTCGCCGTGAGGATGAAGGGTGCGACAGCCCCGCTCAGGACTCTGGGCACAGCGTGAATAGCTGCAGCCTCCCCTCTTCGTCTCTCCCTCCCCTCTTGTCAGCTTCGATTCACAGGCTGTGTAATTCAAGCATTAATTTTTTCCATTCAGTGCGCTGCCAATTTCTTTTCATTTTGTTCCTGGAAATCTCTTGTGTGCGTCTTCTAAATTTAAAATAAATACACTGTA
>PVKS010038031.1:0-18201 GCA_004027875.1 Aplodontia rufa
AAAAAATTCTCAGTAGATTCATTATTGATATTTAGAAAAGACTTATGTATATTGATTTTGTATCCTGTTTCAGTGAATTTGTTTAACAGAACTGAAGACTTCTGGTGAAAACTTTAAACATCTTCTACCTATAGGATCATATTATTTGCAAATAGTGATAATTTTATTTCTTTTCCTATTTTTATCCTATTAATCTTTCTTGCCTAAATGCTCTAAAATTTCAAGTACTATATTATATAGGTGTGGTGAGAGTAGGCATCCTTTTCTTGCTCCTGATTTTAAAGGAAGTGCTTTGTTTTTATTGTGGTTTCCCTATTTAGTATGATGTTGGGTTTCTCATATATAGCCTTTATTATGTTGAGGTAAGTTCTGAAGGCTACTGTATTTAACACTTCTTTCATTAATGAGAAATAGTTCCCTTCCTTGACTTTACCCTCAGATTCTAACATCAAACTCATCCACATTTTCTCCAAACAAGCTATTCCGCAAAACTTCCATAGTATTATAAAGATTTAGGACCATCTTAGGATATTGAAACTAAATTACTTCGAATCATGATTTGTGTATTTTCTTTTTCTGTATCATGCACATATTGGGCCTTCTATCTTCAAAATTTTCTGATAGAATAAATAGCTCTTGATTTTCACATTAATTCAGACCCCAATTGTGTTCACCACTTGTCTGATATTGAGTCCTCTTATACTTCCTTCTTCTCTGAGTCATATGCTGTGAAGTCAGAAATTCTAGTAGTCATACGATCTCTTCCAAAATGAAAATTTTCAGTGTCCCTCAAGTATGTACTGAAAAGCGAACACTGTACTGAGTGTAGGGATTATGTGGCAGGCCACAGGAACTGTTTATCTGAACAGAGTGCGTCACTATTAATGTGACTATCAACTACTTCCCTTTCACTGCCTGCCTCCTTGTATTGCCAATAGTGTCATTTACTCAAGACATTTCAAGTTCCATTTCCTGAGAATTTATCTAACTGTTCTGATCAATACTCTCCATCCTTGCTGAGTACCTTGAGGCAGCCTTCTTCATAGGCCACGTCCCACAGTGTAGACCTCTTGCCCATAAATCATTCCAACTGAAATAAGGGTTGCACAGTACAGAAGAATATGGTCTCCTAGGCTCTGTGAATCGCCCTTGGATACTCCTGTAGCAAAATGAGTTCCTGCATTATACCAAGGGGTGTTTAATAAGGTACATGCTTTCCTAACAAGAAAGTGATAGCTTTAGTTACTAAATCTGAAAGAGGAGCAATTGACAGCATGTTTATTTAGGGGTGTTTGGGGTAACTTTGAGAAGTTACCTGTTTTGTGGTTGGAATTCAGACATTCAAAATAGAGAAAAATGTTGGAGGTTTACCAAGATATTTGGGATGACTGGAATAATGCATAAAAGATATTAGTCTACATGACCATGGAGAATATCTTGAATATTGAACTAAGTATATAACCCTGGGGAATATCAGAAAAGCAATCTAGTAACAAGCCTGAAAAGAGTCAGTCAGAAGTAAGAGAAAAACAAAACACAAAATTTATTTTTTACCAATCGAGTTCACAGTATGATCAAGTCTTCTGTAAGTTTCTATCCTATTTTCTAACCTCATTTCCCTCTCCCCTACATATTTTACAGTACTTTAGACAACTAGACTTCGAGTAAATACCCTGTTGTTACTGATGCTTCTTACAACCAATTCTTTCCTTGTGCTCAGGATTCTGATCTTTCAATCTCTACCTGTTGAAATCAATTTTATCTTTCAACACTTATTCTTGATCTGTAATCAAAATCTATTTTTTGAAGTTTATTTTACTTTCTTTTCTATACACTGATTTATATGTTATTCTGAATGCTTTGCTAGGTTTTTAGGTTCTTGAGACCCCCATCAGTGTTTTTAATGTTGAAGCTCTTCTGCTGCTGGTACTTGGTGTGTGTTCAGGAAGCACCATGACATGTGATCCACAGCAGCAGCACCATTCTGCCTAAAGCGTGATTTGCTTGTCCACCTTTCTCTTTTGCTTGTCTAACTCCTAGCAGGACAAATCTTTGAAATGTGAATGTGTAACATATTTCCCAGGAAAAGTTAGATTCAGAAAAAAGAGAAAAAAGACTCTGTGGGCTGATATTTGACAGTAATAAGAGGTGATATTTTGTTTTCTTACATACATTAAGTTGCCAAAAGGTTTGACAAGAAAAGTAAAAACTGCCATGTTCTTTGAAGTCTAGTGTTACATGTTACTGAAGTTTATCATCAGGACTTTTCTCTCAGACAGAAAGAGCACATGCTAAAATCTAATGAAAACAAATAACATTTTGAACAATCTCCTTTTCACCATGTGTGCAATCAATGATAGAAATCATGCTAATTTAAAATGAACCACCATTTTAAAATAGCTTTGTTTAGAGAAGTATCTATGATAGGGATATTTATACACTTTTATTTATTTTTTTTTTTACAACCTTAATGCTTCCTCTTCATTCTTATTTGCTGGAGATAAGCCATTCTCCATTTACTGACAACAATAGTATGAAGGATAAGGCGATAATTAATTCTGATTTGGTTTTGTATGTATGTGAGAGAGAGAGACCTAGCATTATATTTTGATGAGAAAATAAGCAGTTTATCAGTAAGCAGATATATCAGCAAGTACAGAAGAGCAAGCCATGTAAATACTTCCCTTAACAACAGGCTCTCAGCGGGGCCCATTTCATTTGCCAGCATCTGCCTCTGCTGTGTCATTTAAAATAGTGTTGCTTGCAATAGCCTTTCTCTGATCTTTAATTGATTCTTCCAGTTTTCTCTTTCTGCTGATGATATTCCAATCAATTAAGATTTTTCTATTTTGCTTCATCCGTCTTTGCTTCATTAAAGATGGAATATATGACTACATAAAAGCCTGCTTTTACATGTGTGTGTCCATATTTTATTTCACACTTAAATGGTCCTTTCATTATCTAATTTGTAAAGTTTCTTATCTCAGATTGAATTTCCCCAACATCATATGCTTAATGGTGTTTCTTTTAATTTCAAACCAGCTAAAAAGTAAATTTCAGAGTATTTACAACCATAAATAAAATATCTCTAGAGCTTATCAGGCCACTTTGCGGTATTTTTTTTTTCAATATGTGTTTAATGACTCTATGTAGTAACCAATGTTATCATTAGGTACCAAACACCTAAATAATACTTTTAAAAGCCATTAAAAATTTTGAGTGAATGTGGTCCCTGCCCCAGAAACAGAGTTAGCTGTATATCTCAGCTGCACAGCTCAGTCCCTATCACTCCTTTATTACAAATATTCTCACATGTATCTCAGCACAATCTCTGTATGCTGGAAGCTATGAAATTCTAGTTGTCAGTCTCTTCGGGAGTAGAGTAGAGCTGTTACCTGACAGTCAGTGTTTGAGTGTTTTAAAGTTCACTGCCACAGATCTTGATGTATTTTAATTATATTCTGCATGTATAAAGAAGGACAGTTTCATTTTTATGAGAAACAATATATTGTCTAACCTTGCAGTGGAAAAGAAAGAATGAAAGTAAGCATATGGAATGCACAAAAATAATTTTTATAAGTAAAAAACAAGTTTTTTTCCGGGAGTAGACCACTCAGTGAAATGTTCTCTAAATATATCTTTAACTCATTTAAGTCTGAGGTTTATTTTTTAAAGTCCCAGGTTCTATGCATGTCCTTAAATAATAAAAATAGTTCGAGGTACCATGTGTTTATCTTTCAGCCCAGACATAGGGAACATCACAGGCAGAGGTGACCCTGAGCTGCCAGATAGTGCATTTGGGCTTCCTTTTCACTCTTCCCTGTAATAAAATCCCCAGGATAGCATTCTTGATGCTTGTTAGATAACCCTTTTCCTTCCTAAGACCTTGGAAAGCATTAAAGACGCTACCCAAGGGAATTTGGTTAAACGTAGGAAAAAAAAAAACTTCCTTTTTTTCTTTTTCTCCTCTGTTTTTCAGGTTACCTTGGTCATGTTTTGTTTCCGCTTTTTCATTTTCTGCCTCTGTCATATCTTTGATACAGCCCTAGAGCCACAGGGAGTCAATACAATGGACCAAATGGCCTTAAAATTCCTGGTAGTAAATTGTGTCATCTTATAAATTCAACTCTGTAGAAAGAAAGACTCTCCTTGATTTAAGGAGAAAATAGTTCTAATTTCATTCTTAGACTTGATGGTGCTAGTCTGTTTAAAGAATGTAATGGTTGGAAAAGAGAGCACAATTTATAAATGCCCAGATGTCAAAGAGCTCAAGTAAGAGTCCTTGGTTTTAGGAGGTTAGGGAAAATAGCAGTATTTGCTCTTAGCATTTCACAAACATTTCTATTTTAAGGAGTATTGTTGGTGGGGATGACATTCCAAACATAAGATTTGTAATGGCACATCTTGAAGGTTTTAAAGACAATTTTCTAAATTAGTAAAGTTTAGGGAATATAAGTACATACACAAATAGATGATCAAACCAATAAAATTTGATGTGTTCTAAGGGAAATATTACAAAGCAACTGTGTTAAAACTCATGTCTTTTCATAATTGCATTGTGTAAAATATTTGTATTTTCCAAAATTTAAGACTTAGAAAAAAATCGATTTCTTTTCCTTACCTGTCAAATAATGATGTGTGTATTTGTGTGTGTGTGTGTGTATGTGTATGAGAGAGAGAGAGAGATGTTTACAGGGGGCTGAGAATTTAGATAGAACATTCATGTGTATGTGTAGAAATATTATCAATAAATGGTACTTACCATATGCATATTAATTTAACTTGATTTTTTTTAATGTTACATCATTCTGCATTAGTCTTTGCAATTATCCCCAACAGAATAATTGGGTTCCCTTGCTGCTCTGGCCCCTGTTCTGTTTCTCTGGGCTCCCATGGCTGGTGAAGCTCAAGTGAGAATCTCTTCTTTAAGGAGCTGAGGTTGTATTATAAACAGACCTCTGGGCAAACCTGCACTGCCTCTGAACTGTGCTGTGGAAAGGACCATAGTGCCCTGAGATCTACGGGCTCATGGTGAAAGATGTAGGATGTTTGTTCTTGTTACTACCTGGTAAAAGGTCACTGTTTTAGACCAGCATTCTGAGTTTCATATCTGCCACTAGTGGTTGTGTCAGTGAGCCAAAGAAAGGGTGCTTTGGAAAGAGTTTCTCCAGGGGAAAGTATGGTAGGAGCCTTGGGTGGGGAGATTACTGGGTTCCTCTGCGTAGTTATTGCCAGCAGAGCTTCTGAAACATCTGTAATCCTTCCAAGAAGGTCTTTTGGGTGGAAGTACCCAAAATTGTTGCCCTTGTATTGTTAACCTGATAGAACAAAATAGTTTTGTTCAAAGTCTTGGCTATAGTTATTGTTTTTGATCATGTTTATTGGTTTTTCTTCCCCTATGTAGTGGAAACTGGAAGAAAAAAAAGTTACATTTTCAGGAACTGGTGATGGTCAGACTAGAGACCATGTTGGCAGATAATTTTTCTCAATAAGTGTTTATTGAGGCTGTATCTTGTACCAGATTCTTTCCTAGGCTCTAAAGAATCAACACTTCATGTTGTTGGCTAAGCATGTGTGCTTTGTTAGATATTGAAGTCACTTGCTAGTGAAAGCAAGGGTGTTAACTACAAAGGGAAGTTTAGGTTCTATGTAGAAATAGTGCTGTCTGAGTCTGCAAAAAACCTACTGACATGAAATTCACATTTAAGTACATGAATATTAGGAATCTGGGGCATACGTAAATAAAGAATTCACCTGATACATTTCAAAAACTGCCTTCTGAACTATTTAATTAACAACCTATAAAAAATATACTCTTGAGACCTAAGTGGATAATAGATGTCACCTTTGTTCTATAAAAATGCTTTGCTACCAGTAAAACTTAATTTTAAAATGAACGGTCAGCATTTGCAGCAAGCTGTCTCTCTCAAAGTTCCATCTACCCTGGTTTGACACAAATAATGAAGAAGGGCAACATTTACCCTCATTGCTATGTGGAAAGTTTTATTTATCGTTGGATTTTAAGGTGTAGTGCTGTCTCCAGAGATGAAGATTGACAGGGCAGATGGTCTTTATTGTTCCTAAAGGTCTCTTTAGTAAATGACACACTAATTCTTTAGTACTTTCATCTATCTACCCTCCCCATGCAATTAAAATTTGGTGACACATTTTTATGGTCACTAAATGGGCAGAAATTAGCATTAATTAGGGGTATTGTAAGGTAATTCCCTAATCAAGAAGGTACATGCAGATGGGAGGAGCACAAGGACTACTAATAAAGTTCTCCAAATCACCTCTAACACTTCTTGCAGCAAAGAGGTTATGCTCCTGTCTTCATAGATTTTTGCAGGGAGGAAAAGAATATGATTGAATTTTATTACTGATCTTATGTTTTTAATCATTCCTGTTCTGTTCAGCCCCCATAGCTGCACCTGAGTCACATACATCTTTGGTTTAAAAAGTACACAGGCTCTTTGGATTAATTAATTCATTAGTTAATCAATAAGAGACAAGCCTTCTGGGCTTGCATTCCAGGTGCCAATATCTCAGGATTCTTATACTGAGTATAATGGCTTCAATATGCCATTAGATGAAAACCACAATGAGACATTTAAAAAGGCTTTGCAATTAGATGAGAGACTAGCTGTCATCTTTAGAAAACTTCCCTCCTCCAAATATCCATGGGATCAATTTAAATTGCTATTCTAAGATGGGCAAGAATTATTTCTATCTTTTGGCATTCATGTGGTCTTATGCAATGAAAGTGGACTGACCTTTTAGGTATTCACCCATGCATTGATATTAACAAATGGAAACTAATATTAAATTAGATGTTTATATTCCCACATATAATCCTTGAAGTGAGGTAGGGAAACCTTTCAGATACAGAAAAAGAGACTGGAAATGGCAGGGTCCTTCAAGTGCATTGTCCTGGTATGTTTTAGCACCTACCCGTTTATCCCAGGATTCAGTATCTAAATGGATAAAGCAGAGGTATCACTGAATTGTGCCCTAGAAATCAGTAATACCACTTCTGAACAAAGTAGTGCTTCAAATATACAATTAGTGAACAATTATGGAACAGATAGATATTGTCAAATACTGCTTTTTGTACCCTAGTTAGAACAGTTAGGGCAAGGAAGATGATAACAGGTGTGTATTCTCACAGGTTGCTGTTCTAGCTATGCACGTACACAAGGAAAGCACAGACCACGCCTGACTTCTATGTGTGTGCCTGTGCCCACACATTCCCCTTTAGACCTCAGCAGCACTTAAATAGAGTTTCTCACAAACCCTTCCCTTTCAAAGCTGCACAAATTGTGTAAGTATAAAATGTGGGTTGTGGAAAAGAAAGGGATGATAAAGTATTATCAATGTGGCTGCCCAAGTCTCCTTTTCCTAAATTTAGTCTCATTTGTTCTCTATGGACCATTTTTCTCACTTTGGTGAGTAAGGGAGAGATTAAATGCTTTTTCGTGGCTGCACCCTGCTGTAGTTTGAATAACAACTAAATCCCTCATTTTAAACAGTGAATTGGAAATATTTATGTGTGTGCCTTCCTTACTGGCCCAGGATCTTGTGTCAAAAAAAAAATGTTTTGCATTAGTTAAGTAGTCTTATGTAAATTCTGAATGCTGATTTCAAGGTTTGTCCCTCAAAAGGAAGTTCTTATATATAAAAGGAGCCTCTGTGCTTTTAAACCTTTCATTCTGTCCACTTTTCACATTAGCTGGCTTTGTGGCATGCTTGTAACTCTTTGATATGATTTTCCTCACTTGTAACCTTTATGCCTTTTAGAATTTTGTGCATGATGCTTGGTCCTTACCTTGTCAACAAGCAGCAGCACTATTGGTTTCTGCTGGCAAATATTTCATATTAAAATTCACAATGTTTAATGTTTTTAGGGAATAAATTGGCACAACATCTCTATGGTGCATCTGCTGGGTATGGCTGTCAGTTATTATAATAGGGTTTCTAACAAATGACACGTCAAAGCCTTGACTTTGAGAGCCCTTATGCAGAATGTCAATCATTTGCTCCCTGCCTGTTCAAATGAGCCTTCTTCCAAGAGCACCTTTAAGGTGTGTGTGTCCTGACTTTTCATCAAAAATTCTTTCTGTGCATATTGTATGTTGTGGAAATTCTCCCTGTCATGGAAGTATGAAAGGACAAATATGACCAATTCTGAGTAATAATGAAACATTTTTAATGATGGCGTTCGATATTTTTTATTATCTATTCAGAACATAGTTATACTTGCATCTCTTCTTTACTGTCCCCTCCCATGAGTATTTCTAAGTATTATATGAACTTGGAGTAATTCAGTGATCTTTTTCTGTTTGTCTGTTACTACAACTCATGTTGAAATGCAGTATTGGATGGAGTAGCTTCTGCCTTTGAAGTTAAAAACTGGAAGCACGAATAAAGACTTGAAATAAATGCAGTTATCAGTATTTAAGTTAATGAGCTCGGGAATTTATTTGGTTCTGAAACAAACTAGACAATCAGTAACCATATTCACTCATAGTCGCTATTACAAGGCATGTCATTGATGGCTGTTGGAGTCCCATTAAAACTCTGGATAGGCATTAATTTTAGAACAGTTTCTGGACATAAACCACATGGTTTCCTAAAAGAGAAAGTGTATTCTATTAGAACAACAAAATTTCACTCTAACCCCTTTCCATTAATTGTTTAGAATTGATCACTCTTCATTTCAGATAGTTCACATATAAATTATTTTTAATTATGTGAGTCTTAAAAAGTTAAATAATTTTCAAATGAAAAACACATTGCTTTCCTTTCCCCCTTGCTTCTTTCCTTTCCCAAAAGTTATTCAGTGCCTACTATCTGCTCTGTACTAGAAATGCATGGCCTCTTTCTCACATCTCAGCAGATACAGATTTTTAAAGATAATATGTTGAACCACTGAACGTTTTTGTTAATGCCTTTTTTCTATTGCATCTTTTTCTTTCCTGGAGGTGAATTGAAGGTGGTTTGGACAATTGAGACATAAAAATAAAATGATCTACCAAGTAATATAAACTAACAGTCATTGCCTGCAAATGTACCATTGCATCTTATTGTCCCCAAGAGATGCACATCTGGGATCCCACATATTCTTTATTAAATATATAATCTATTTCATTTGGTTTTCTCACTAGGTAATAAACTCATCACCCTAATTATCTTTTATATTGCCTGTCTCTCAGTAGATACTGGGTAATAAGCAAGAAGAATAAACTGAAGCAAACTATTCTATAATTACTAAATTTAATCTTTTAAAATTTATATATAATCTGTATTAACTGGGTTTGGCAAAAATCCAAAACTGGAGTGCCTTATTCCTATAAGAAATTATTATTTACTTGCAAACACTAACAAAACATTGAAAGAGAAACTCTTTGGACAAACTTTATGGACTCAAGAGATTTAAGTACAATCTGAAAGACACTTTTTCCCTACTTATCTAAACGAACCTTATAAACCTCATGAGGTTTAGATTTCACTAATGTTTATTCCGTTTTCTTGACGACAGACCGTCAAGTCCCTCCTCAAGAAGCACTAAGCATTCTTTCAGTGTGTTTTAAGGAAAAATATTTACAGATATTTCTGAGTAAGCATAAGAAAGCAAGTGAGCAGAGAAGGGAATAGAAATAACTGGGCAGATTTTGCCAGGCTGATAGCTTGAACTTTATGAAAGATTAAAAGCTGAAAATAAAAAAATAAAAAGATATTACCATAGATACCTTGGGGGTGGGGGTCTTTCCCATCCTTAAAAATCTTTATGGGAAATTAATGCAAAACTCTTATTCTGAGAGACAGTAACTTAACTATATAAATCAGAAGATTGACCCTGCCAAAACTTTTACTAATATACTTATTGCTAATAAGGAAATTAGACTTTGGTGATACATTTTATTCTGAGTGTGCTAGAAGTTATAGAATTGACTCTGTTTCACAATAATGTCATAGAACTGATGTTTAATATTTTAGATGAAAATACAGGTCTCCTTTTTAGTATGTGTTCTTGTGATTAAGTCTTGACTTTTAAAATTTCACTAAGTCCATCTCAGCTCTTCTCTAATGATCTCTAAAATGAATCCCACTCGTCTCATCCGCTTGTTTACAAGACTGTAGAACAGTGACAATTGGTTAACCATGAGAGCCGAGTGGAGATGAGTTTTTGTCATAAGCATCAGTAAGTTAAAAAAAAAAAAAAAAACACTTGTTCTTACACAATCACATAGGAAAAGGAATCATTTGCCTGGTGGGTTTTGTTACAGAAGAGCTCCTTGGAACTTTGAAGAACTTTTGCAGGGTACAAAGCTCTTCTTAGTCATGGTTCTGTAACAATCTATTTTTTTCTCCTTATTTTTCCTTTATTTCAAGAATCATAAAGAGCGAATAGAAATAATTTCAGAAGAACACCTTGACTTCTTTAATAATAAGATTGATTTTCTATTTCTGTAAAATCAAGATAGTAAGTGGAGAAGCAAACATAAAGTTAGATTTACTGCAGGCAATTTTTCCAGGAGACTTCCTGGAAAAATGTATTAAAGACAGTGGGGAGAGAAATTTTTCTTTTACTGAATTATTCTCACTGGATCATGCTTATTTTCTTTAAAAAAAAATGGATATTCCATTTGGAAAATCAGGCTAAGCCCTGGAAATACATGGTTTTACAAACTAATTGATCATAAATCAAAAGACACATATTGAGACCTACTCATTGGAAAGGCACAAAATTAAACAATGGGGATATGGGTGAGGTTGCAGAGGGGAAAAACCAGATATATTTGCTGTAGTCATGGAAATTACAGATTGACAGAAAAGGCAAATTGTTTCACAATCAAGTAGACAATGATACACATACAATGATCTATGAGGAAGTTTGTAATGGAATTGTCCCTAAACTTTGGGGCTTCAATATTTCTAGGAAAATTATTAAAAATTTCAGACTGGAAGGATCTGTAAAATCTGTATATATTTTCTGGATAAAAAAATAGGAGGGACTGGAGAGGTGGGTCAGTGATAGAGTACTTGCCCATCATGTGTGAGGACCCAGGTTTGATTCCCAGCACCACATACACAACTAAACGGAGGAGAAACAAAAACCATATGAGAAATTGAAATTGACTCTGTCTCTCTTTAAAAAAAATATAGACATTCCAATTTGAGGGGAAAACATATATTAAAGCTTTGTTGAAACTAGTGTCGTATGTTGAACAAAAAAAATCATGGGTGGCCCACATATAAACTGCAGAATGACCAGTAAAATATAAGCTAAGAGAGATCAGGATAGCTGGAGCTCACATGACCTTGTAGTAACTTATCTCCAGATATGACTAAAAAATATTTCACTTTCACAAAATACTTTAAGTATTTTTATTTGAAGATAAGTTTTATTTATTGTATCATCCTCTTAACAAATTTTTAAGTATGCCCTTTGATTAGTAACTCCCAGTTCCTCCTTTCTCCCTGCTCCCAACAACCATTGTTCCTTTTTGTGCTTTCTAGATACCTCATTAAGGGGAATCATGCAGTGCTCATCTTCCTTTAACTGACCTGGTTCACTTTAGCACAATTTCATCAAGGTTCATTTATGTGTTCTCATATTGCAGGATTGTTTTCCTTTGCAAGACTGAATAATATTCCATTCATGCATTACCACCTTTGTTTTATCCATGCATGTATTGATATTCACTTAGATTGTTTCAGCATCTCGACTATTGTGCTTCAAAATGATTCTTGAACAATAAAATGGTTTCTACCTTCTAGAACTTTGTGTTTTCCAGAATATCTCCTGAAAATACACTGGGAATCTAATGAACCTTAAAGCTCACCCTTTCTATGTTCTGTCCGTGACTTGGAAGGTTATGAGAAAGTGTAAAATAATTTTTCTCCAACAAATGTCTTAATTTATCTGATACTTAAAGAGTATCGCAGACAGTGTTGAAATAGAAATAGTGGAGATGGGGTTTGCAGTGTACTTTCTGCAGCTGGTTTATTTACTTGTAAGAATTCCAGAGTAATACCTTCCTTTCAGAGTTACTAGGAGGCTAATCAGTACTAGTCAGTACTTTAGTAGTCATTAATCCCATCTTACAGATTAACAAACTGAAGTTGGCTATACAAATTTTTCCAGATTATGTGCTAACAAATACTAGAACTTAAACCATCTTACTCTACTGCATTTGGCATGGAGCAGAGTAATACAATTAAAATGACATAGATGATGTTTTATCTAATATATTCAATATCAGTAAATTTAATTTGTGCTTTTTAATGCTAATGTAGTTTTACTAAAATACCTATTTATTTTCTGATTAAACATGTTGATACTTTACTCATCTTTTGAAAAACTTAAGCAAATGAAAATCACCAAACCTTTGAATCATTCAATGAGATAAAAACCTTTAAGTACTGTATTTGATGGTGTACAGTAGAAGACACTCCCAAACTTCTTAGAGAAAGGAAAGTTATGAAGATTGAAAATCAAATATAAAAATGTCAAAAATATAACAGTTTTATTAGTTAACATCAGTAAATATTTTTAAACGGAAAATAATAAAAACAATGAGGTCTTAGAGTGATATGAGGGTCATGTATATTAATTCATCAGTAATAACAAAGCACTAAGTATAATACTTGAACTAAAGCAAGTTCTCAAAAATATCACATACTATTATCTTTTTATGATATGGGATTTGATCCATTTCCACTTGTAAACAGGATTTGTTATTATGGGAAGTAGAGAAAATTGTTTTCTTTTGCCTAATTTGTTTATTTTAATTATAGCCCATTTAGCTTTATTAATTTTTGTTGATCTTTTTTCTATAAATTTTTTTATTGTTTCAGCATTGTCTTACATAGTTCCAGGATTCATTCGTATATTCATTGGTTTGCATTCATACATATGTCTTAACAGAGTTGTTTAAACCCAATCCATGTCCAAGATCTCCCCTGTCTTCCCCTCTTCCCTGATCTCATGACCCCTCCTCTAGTTCCCCCAAGTTACAGATATAATGATCATATACATATAATTTAAATATTGAAGTTACCACATTTATACACCTAGCTGGGTATATTTGGGGTTCTCATGGAAGACAAGTGTACCCTATAGTATTGAACACCCCACTTTTCCTGACTTCCCTTCCTTTCTCTTCCCCTGACTTCATAGTATAGCCCCCACAGCTTATGTGTTATTTCAGATATAGTGGGTCTATTAAATAAACTTGACTTTCATTCTATCTTAGGTTTTACTCTAGCTTCCACATATGATAGAAAACATTTGACCCTTAGTCTTTGGGTTTAGCTTGTGTCACTCAGTATAATTTTTTCCATATGCATCTATTTAGCTATAAAAACCCTGATATCATTCTAATAGCTGAGTAGAACTCCATTGTGTGTATGTGTACATATTTTTGGAGCCATTCATCCAGTGAAGGCATCTAGGTTTTTCCCATAATCTAGCTATTATAAATTGAGCTGCTATAAACATTAACGTAGCTGTGTCTCTGCAATAGGCTGATTCTAGCTCTTCTGGGAAAATACCAAGGAGTGGGAGAGTGGGATAGCTGAGCTGCACAGCTTGATGAATTTGAGAATTTATTTTTATATATCTGTAAAGAATGACTTTGGTATCTTGAGGGGGATTATATTGAATTAGTACACCAATTTCAGAGCAATGGTCATTTTTCACCATATTGATTCTGCCTAACAAAGAATATGGGATATCTTTCAATCTTCTCAGATCTTCAATTTCTTTCTTCGGTGTTCAATAGTTTTCAATGTAGAGGTCTTTTACTTCTTTTGTAAGATTAATTCCCAAGTATTTTATTCTTCTTGAGGTTATTGTAAATGGGACAGATTTTTTGATTTCTTCTGTGGAAGAATTGCTGTTGGAATATAGGCAAGCTATTGATTTATGGATGCTGATCTTGTATCCTGCCACTATGATGAATTCATTTATAAGCTCTAGATGTCTTATAGAGTTCTTTGGGTCTTTTAGTTATAGAATGAAATCATCAGCAAATAGAGATAATTTAACTTACTGTTTTTCTATTTGAGTCCCTTTGATTTCCTTCGATTGTCTGATTGCTCTGGCAAAAGTTTTAATGATGAAATTGAATGAGAGTGGTAAGAGTGGATAGCTTTCTTTTCTTCCCAAGTTTAATGGAAATGCTTCCAGTTTTTCTCCATTAAGTTGGCCATAAATTTGTAATAAATGGCCTTGACAAAATTGAGCTAATTTCCTTTTGATCCCTATCTTCTCCAGAGATTTGAACAAAAATGGGTATTGAATTTTGTCCAAGGCCATTTTTGCATCGATTGAGATGATCGTATGTTTTTTGTCTTTAATTCTGTTTAAGTGATGAATTAGATTTATTTATTTGTGTATATTTAACCAGGCTTGCATGCCTGAATCAAGTCCAATTGATCAAGATATAGTAGGGTTTTGATGTGTTTTTGGATGCAGTTTGCTAGGATTTGTTAAGGATTTTTTGCATCTATGTTCATCAGGGATATTAGTATGTACTTTTCTTGTCTTGATGTGTCTTTGTTGGGGTTTGGTATCAGAGTTATGGTTGCCTCAAAAACAGTTTTTGGGAGGGTACCATCCTTTTCAATTTCATGGAGTAGCTTACTAAGGAGAGATGTTAATTCTTCTGTAAAGATCTGGTAGGACTCACCTGAGAATCCATCCTGAGCATTTATTTTTGGAAGGCCTTTGATTACTGTTTCAATTTTGCTACCTGGTCTGTTGAGATGATAAATATCTTCATGTGTCAGATTGGTAAGGTCATACATGGGTAGGCATTTGTCCATGTTCTCCAGATTCTCCAATGTGGAGGAGTATAATTTTTGTAAGAAGTTTCTGATAATCCTCTGGATTTCAGATGACTCAGTGGTGATGTCTCCATTTTAATTACTAATTTTGTTGATTTGCTTCATTTCATTCATTCTTTTGGTGAGGATGGCTAGGGGTCTGCTAATTATATTTAATTTTTTGAAGAACAAAATCTTCGTTTCCTTGATTCTTTGTATGTTTTTTTAGTCATCAGCTTCATTGATTTGAGCTCTGATATTGGTTATTTCCTGCCTTCTATTGGATTTCTGATTGAATTGTTTCTATGATTGTAGGGATTTGAAGTGGAACATAAATTTATTTGCTGTGACTCTCTTCTGATGTTTGAAGGCAATCAGTGTTATAAAATTACCTCTTAAGAATGCTTCTACGCTATCCCAGAGATTTTGATATGTTGTGTTATCATTTTCATTTATTTACAAGAATTTTGTAATTTCCAGTCTCATTTCCTCCTTGGTCCATTCTTCATTTAAGAAATTATTTGGGACTGGAACAATGGCTTTGTGGTTGCGGTGCTTGCCTGGCATGTGCAAGTACACAGGTTCAAACCCCAGCACCCATGTACACAACTAAGTGAGCACAAAAGCCATGTGAAAAACTTAATAAAAATTGATTCTGTCTCTCTGCTTCTCACTGCCCTTCTCTTTTAAAAAAAAAGAAGGAATTATTTAATCTCCATATATTTATGTAATTTGTTATTTTTCTTGTTTTTAATTGCTAGGATCATACCATTGTGGTCTGATAGGATACATGGGATTATATCACCTTTTTGTTTGCTAAGATTATCTTTGTGGACTAAGCCAAGATATATTTTGGAGAAGGATCTATGTGCTGCTGAGAAGGTGGTAAACTCAGCAAAACTGGGATGGAGTATTTTGTAGATGTCTGTTGTTTCCACTTGATTTATAGAGTTTTTAGACTGGAGATTTTTTGATTTTTTTTTTTGTTTTAATGATCTATTGGTGATAAAGGTACATTAAAGTCCTCCAGTATTAGTGTGTTGGATCTATAACTGGCTTAATGTCAATGAATAATTTTTCAACATATTTGGGTGCTTAAGATTTTGGTGCATAAATGCAAACTATGGTTACATCTTTTTGATGTAGCATCCCACTAAGTTACATCTTCTTGATGTGGTGTTCCATTAACTAAAACATAATGGCCTTCTTTGTCTCTTTAGACTAATTGGTCAAAAACTACTTTGTTGGCTAGGAGTATTGTGACACCTGATTTCTTCTTTGAGCCAAAAGTGTGGGTGTGGTAGCTTTTCCCCCCAACCTTCGACCTTCAATCTGTGGCTATTTCCATGTAAGATGAGTCTCCTGTATACAGCATATTGTTGGATTTTGTTTTTTGATCCATTCTGCTAATCTGTGTCTTTCGGTTGGGGAATTGAGTCCATTCATGTTCAGTGTTAGAACACCTATGTGATTTTGGTTCCCTGGCATTATGACTTTTGTTGTGTTTGTGCTATCTTGGATATCTTTTAGCGAGTTATGCTTTTATTGACTTTCCTATGATTGTGGGTTTTGGGAGTTGTTTGCTTGTTCCTCTGAAGTTTGTCTTTGAGTATTCTCTGTAGAGCTAGTTTTATGTTTATGTATGTTGCTGGTTTGTTCTTATCATGGAGAATCTTTATATCCTCTATCAAATTTGAAGCTGACTTTTGCTGGGTATATATTTTTGGCTATATTTTCTTGCAATACTTGAAAAATTTTGTTCCATGTTCTCACCTTTAGGTTGTGATTTCAGAAATCCACAGTGATTCTTATTAGTTTTGCTCTGAATTTTACTTGTTTTTTTTCTCTTACTACTTTTAATATTTTTTTTGTTTTCTGTTATTCATTTTGAATATGATGTGTCTTGATAAGCTGCTTATTTGGTTAGGTCTATTTGGTGTTCTATGAATTTCTTGAATATGAATATCTGGATCTATTCTGATATGGGGGAAATTTTCTATGACAATCTCATTGACAATATTCTTTATGCCTTTCATTTGTATTTCAATGTTCTCCCCTATCCCAATAATTCTCATGTCATTTTTTTCTGATTTCATCCCATATTTCTTGCAAACTCTGATCATGATTAGTAAGTTTTCTTATTTACCCTCCATGTATTCAAGATGTGTTCAACCCATCTTTGTTGTCCAATGTTCTTTCTTTGAGAGCTGAAGTTCTATTTTATACTGACTTTACTCTGATATTAATATCTTCCTTTGATCTTTTAATTTGGTTGACTGTGTTTTTCAATTCTAAGAGCTCTGGAACATCTTTTTCAGCATCTGTAATTTATTGAAGTGGTATTACATGTCCTATAATTGCTTTTATTTCCTTCCTTAATTCTTCTTTTAATTATTTTATCATTTTATTAATCAGATTGTAGTTAATTTTTCAAAGTTTTCATCCAGGTCCCTATCCATGGAAACCTTGGCTAGGGATTTGTGGGTTTGAGGGGGAGAAGTGTACCCATTTTTCCTCATTTTTCAATTTCAGGGAGTGGGACCTGAGATATCTAACTGGTTATTTTACTTTGTGACTTTGTTAATGGGTGTGGGGTTTTTATCTCTTCTCTTATTTGGGTTGTGGTAAATTTGGATAATACAGTTCAGCACATGGCTTCCAAACCTGTGAATTTTTATTGACCTTTATGCTTTCCAATACATAACAAGGGAAAAGTCAATATGTATAGCCAATCCATGAAATAGACTGCATTAATCTGGTTACTTTGTTCTTTCTATTACTGTTACAATGTTTATTACCACCTTTGAGAGGAGTAGAAGCATTAGCAACTATATTCTGGGAAAGTGGTCAGACCATAATCAATTTTTTTTATTAAGGAGTTGAATTGTTGTACACTCATAATGGGTATAAAGTAACAATATGATATACACTTGATAGTAAACCATGGTTATAGCCACATCACCCACACCACAGTCTTTAGGTTCTTCTATATTATGCCCCTATATTTTTGTGAATTTTTCAGAATTAAATGAATGTGTAAGTATTATTTGACCTTTTGAGTTCTTGGGAGGGGGTAAAGATTATGCCACTTTGTTGATTTTTTTTTTTTTCTCCCTAGATCCTTACCTATCTTTCCTCCCTCTTCCATCCTTCACCTTTTTCTACCCCCTCATATATATCTACGGTTCCCCTAAATTATGTGTTGCTATACCTTTGGTGAGTCTAATATATGAATTTGACTACCTTTCACCTAAGCCTCAGTTGTACTCTAGTTTAAAAAATGAGGGAAAACATTTGATCCTTGAGTCCCTGGGTTTGGCTAACTTTGTTAAGCATGATTTCTTTCATTGCTGTCTATTTACCTTCAAA
>PVKS010038032.1:0-18216 GCA_004027875.1 Aplodontia rufa
GCTTGCTTTTTTTTTCAGGGCTGAGGACACATTTATTGTGTCTCTCCAAGCATGTGTAATAAACATTTCTCTTGATGGAACCACATTTTAATATAGCAGCTGCAGGGTTGTGCACATAGTAGGAACTCTATAAATTATTGACTGGCTGACTGATGAGTTAGGAGGCTATACCTACAGCATTTCCCCTCATCTCAGTGCACAGCAGTTTCTTTTTTTTTCCGGGCTGAGGACCGAATTTGGGGCCTTGCGCGTGCTAGGCTAGCGCTCTGCCACTGAGCAAAATCCCCAACCTCTCACATGCTTGCTTTTAATGAGCAGATAAAAAACAAGAATGTGGAATGAAGTGCCTAGATTCCCCATAAACCTTAATTATATGTTTAACCCACTGTTTTATTAGCAAGAGGTAAATTAAATAGTAGCTGTAAATGTTTAATATGGAATTAACCTGCAGTTTTAGTAATAAACTCAGTGAATATTTAACCAACAATTACTGAATCATTTCAAAACTCCTTTACATGTATTATCAGGAGGCTAGAATTTTTCCTCTAACCTTAGAATGTTGCAAATATACACTCACTAGGCATGGAATTCTCACTCTCCCTTCTCTATTAATCCCAAAACTTAGATTAATCCCTGAGATTTAGAAGTTACCAACTCTAGTCATTACTTTAGGAGCATGGTAACTTTAGTAGTTATACTCAGAAAGTTCCTACAGTAATATAAGAATTGGATATTATTATTATTTAATTTATTTTTATTAGCACATTATAGTTTTACATAATTATGGGATTAGTAGTCACATATTCCTAGATGCACACAAATCAGCAATACAATTTGTTCAATATCCCCACACACACACTCCTCTACCTCCCTCCTCCCATTTCCTGATCCCTTGCCTTTCTTCTGGGTCCTGTACTGTTCCTAAAAAACCCAAATACAGTGATATAATTCTTATACCTATTAATAACATTTTATAAATATATATATGACTATAGTATATACAGTGACACTTATAAATGCTTGGAATATACCTTGCTTCATCTCAGTTCCAACATTTCCTCTTCTCCTCCCTTTCCATCATCCCTTGTTATTCTTCAAAATATTTTACAAATAGGATTAAACATTTACTTTTTTGTTCAGGTATGCGGCATAGCTTGTTCAAATATCTTATGAAGTATTTGCAACTGTATCTCATAAATATTAACATTTTGCATTTTTGTTCTATGGATCTAATACATGAGTTTGTCTACCTTACTCCCAGGCCTGTGTTTAGGTCCAGCCTCCACAAATGAGGGAAACAATTCAGACTTTGACTCTCTGGGTTTGGCTAACTTCTCTCAGCATGATTTCTTTCATTGTCATCCATTTACCTTCAACGGATGCAATATTATTGTTTCTAATAGCTGAGTAGAACTCCTTTGAATGTATATACCAGAGCTTTTGCATTCATTCATCCAGTGAGGGACATCTGGGTTGTTTCCATAATTTAGCTAACGTAAATTGAGCTGCTATGAACATGGATTTTGCTGTGTGGCTGTAATGTGCTGATTCTAACTCCTCTGAGAAAATACCCAGAAGAGGGATAGCTGGGTCACACAGTGGATCCACTAATTTTTTGAGGAGTCTCCACACTGCTTTCCAGAGCGACTGGACCAGTCTGCAGTTCCACCAACAGTTTGCTAGTGTTCCTATCTCCCTACAACCCTCCAGCGTTTGTTATTGTTTGTATTCTTCATCTTTGTCATTCTGACTGGAGTGATGTGAAATCTCAATATAGTTTTGATTTACATTTCTCTGATTGCCAGTGCTTTAGAACACTTTCTCATGTATTCATTGGCTTGCTCAATGTCCTCTGTTGAGAAGTTTCTGTTTAGCTGTCTGGCCCATTCATTGATTGGATTGTTTGTGTTTTTCTTATTGAGTTTTTTGAGTTCTTTGGAAATTTTGGATATTAGTCCTGTCAGAGGGATTGCGGACCATGATTCTCTCCCATTCTGCAGGTTGTCTCTTGACTGTTTCGACTATTTCTTTGGCTGTAAAGAAACTTTTTAGTTTAATGGCATCCCACTCATTGATTTTTGACTGTAATTCTTTCACTTTAGGAATCTTGTTCAGGAAGTCATTGCCAATTTCCATATGCTGGAGTGTTGGATCTAATTTTTCTTCTAGCAGTTGTACAGTAGTTGGTTTAATTCCTAATTCCTTGATCCATTTAGATTTGATTTTTGTGCAAAGTGAGAGATAGGATCTAATTTCTATTTTCTGCAAGTGACTGTCCAGTTTGTCTGGCACCATTTGTTAAATAGGCTGTCTCTCCTTATTTTGTCCCCCTTTGTCAAAGATCAGATGTTTAAAAATTTGTGGGTTTGTCTCAGAGTCTTCTATTCTATTCCATTGGTCTTCATTCCTATTTTGATACCAGTACCATGTTGTTTTTAATACTACAGCTCTATAGTATAATTTTTAGATCTGATATTGCAAAACCACCTATTTCATCTTTCTTGCTTAGTAATGTTTTGGCTATTCTGGGTTTCTTATTGTTCCAAATGAATTTGAGAATTGCTTTTTCTATATTTGTAAAGAATGACATTGGAATCTTTATGGGAATTGCATTGGATCTGTATAATGCTTTTGGCAGAATGGCCATTTTAATTATATTAATTCTGCCTAACCAAGAGTAAGGAACATCTTTCCATCTTCTCAGTTCTTTTGAAATTTTTTTCAGTGTTTGATAATTTAAAAAAAATTTTTTTTAAAGAGAGAGGGACAGTGAGAGAGACAGAGAAAGAGAGAAACAACTTTATTTAGTTTTTTCACATGGCCTTAGTTGCTCCAACACTTAGTTGTGTAAGTGGTGCTGGGGTTTGAACCTGGGTCCTTGTGCTTGCCAGGCAGGTGCCAAAACCGCTGAGCCGCTGCTCCAGCCCAGTGTTCGATAATTTTTGATGTAGAGGTCTTTTACTTCTCTTGTTAGATTAATTCCCAAGTATTTTATTCTTTTAGAGGATATTGTGTATAGGACCAATTTCCTAATTTCTTCTTCTGCCCTAATATTGTTGGCATATAGGAAAGCTATTGATTTATGGTTTTTGGTCTTGTAAGTCTGCTACTTTGCCAAGTCTGTTTATTAGCTCTAGCAGTTTTCTGTGGAGTTTTTTTGGATCTTCCAGATATAGGATCATGTATGTCATCAGCAAAAAGAGACCGTTTGACTTCCTCCCTTCCTATTCTTATCCCTTTGATTTCCTTCTCTTGCCTGATTGCTCTAAGATCTCAAGAACTATATTGAATAAAAGTGGTGAGAGCAGACAGCCTTGTCATGTTCTCAAGTTTAGTAGAAATGCTTTCAGCTTTTCTCCATTTACTGTTATATTAGCTGAGGGTTTGGCATATATGGTCCCTACAAAGTTAAGTTCCTTTGATCCCTATTTTCTCTAGAGTTTTGAGCATAAATGGGTGCTGGATTTTGTTGAAGATCTTTTCTGCATCAATTGAGATAACCATATGGTTTTTGTTCTTCACTCTGTTTAAGTGATAAATCACATTTATTGATTTGGATATGTTGAACCAGCCTTGCATACCTGGAATGAAGTCCACTTGATCATGATGAATTATTTTCTTGATGTGTTTTTGAATGCAGTTTGCAAGAACCTTATTAAGGATTTTTGCATTGATATTCATGAGGGATATTGGTCTGTAGTTTTTTTTCAATGTGTCTTTATTGGCTTTTGGTATCTGTTATGGTTGCTTCATAAAATGTATTTGGGAGAGTTCCCTTTTTCAATTTCTTGCAATAGCTTAATAAGGAGAGGTGTTAGCTCTTCTTCAAAGGTGTGGTAAAACTCCACAGAGAATCCATCAGGTCCTGGGCTTTTCTTCTTTGGAAGACTTTTAATTGCTGTATGGATTTCGGTGCCTGTTATTGGGCTATTTAGGATTTTCAGTTTCATCCTGTGTCAATATGAGGATGTTGTATGTGTCTAGAAATTTGTCCATGTCATCCAGACTATCTGATTTAGACGAGCATGGTTTTTCAAAATATGTTCCTATAATTTGTTGGATTTCCATGGGGTCAGTGGTGATTGCTCCCTTTTCATTTATTTTATTGATTTTCTTCATTTCCCTCCTTCTTTTAGTGAGATTGGCTAAGGACCTATCAATTTTATTTTTTCGAAGTACCAGCTCTTTGTTTTGTCGATTCTTTTATTTGCTTTTTGTTATTGTTCTCAATTTCATTGATTTCAGTTCTTATTTGCTGTCTTCTGTTAGCTTTGGGATTAGAATTTTATTCCTTTTGTAGGGATTTGAGGTGGAGCATAAGCTTATTTACTTGGGATCTCTACTCATTTTTAATGTAGGCAGTAATTAACTATATAACTCATGATACATAGCCTAATTTTTCTTTCAAACAAAACATACATTCATTGTGAGTAGAAACACCAAATGACTGCAAGCAATACAAAAGATACTTGAGCAATTCAGCTATTACCTCATCTTGAGCTAGGTTAAGGACCGTTGTGAACTCGCACATCCCCTGCACTTTGCTGAAGTGACCCTTGTTAAGTAGGTATTCCTGGGTTTGTGCCTTTGCACTTAGTCTAAGGGTGCTTTCAACATTGCTTTAAGAGAAGTGGTCCCTGACAATGTTTTTTGTTTGTTTGTTTGTTTTTGTACCAGGCATCGAACCCAGGGGCACTTAACCACTGAGCCACATCCCCAGCCCTTTTTAGGTTTTACTTTGAAACAGGGTTTTGATAAATTGCTTAGGCCCTTGGTTAATTGCTGAGACTGGCTTTGAACTTGTGATTCTCCTGCCTCAGCCTTCCAAGCCACTGGGATTACAGGTGTGTGCCATCACACCTGGCACAACAATGTGTAATCTTAAATTTATTTTTAATGTATGTATTTATTTATTTTAAAGAGAGAGAGAAGGAAAGAATCAATTTTATTTAGTTTCTCATATTGCTTTTGTTGTTCCAACAATTTTTTGTGTATGTGGTGCTGGGGTTTGAACCTGGGTCCTTGCACATGCCAGGCAAGCGCTGTAACCGCTGAGCCACCATTCCAGTCCCAACAATGAGTAATTTTAACACCAGAGTTTAAATGACCTTAAAACCTGGCTTTTTGGGCTGGAGTGGTGGCTCAGTGGTTGCAGCGCTTGCCTGGCATGCGCGAGGACCACGTACACAACTAAGTATTGGAGCAGCAACTAAATAAAGTTGTTTCTCTCTCTCCCTCCCTTCCTCCCTCTCCCTCTCTCTATCCCTCTTTCTTTAAAAAAATAAAAAACCCAAAAACAACAAGAAAATCACCTGGCTTTCTACACTTGTTTATTACAACCACTTTCTTCTTCCTTGTTCTTTCAATTTTCTTGACCCTGTGTTAGTTTTACGTCTACAGAGAAATAAATGTCAAGATAGGATAAGAAATGCAAGAGACCTTTTAGAGAAAGGAACAAGAGAAGGCAGGAGGACTCCTCTGACTTGTTGCAGGTCTGACTCCATGGAGGAAGTGAAGGAGTGAGTATTGAGAATCTTTTCTTTTTTTTTAGAGAAGACAGTGAGAGAGAGAGAGAGAGAATCAATTTTTATTTTTATTGAGTTATTCACATGGCTTTTGTTGCTCCGACACTCAGCTGTGTACGTGGGTGCTGGGGTTTAAACCCGTGTACTCGCACAAGCTGGGCAAGTGCCATAATCTCCGAGCCCCAGAGTAGTAAGAATCTTGGACTTCAACAAAATTCCAAGAAAAGTTGAGCCAGTCCAATGGGGAGTTGAGTCAAATTTCCCCTTCACTCTTATGTCACTAAAACGTACCTTCTTAGTAATTTCACTATGCTTACTTATTGGCTAGGACCAGGTCACAGATATTATAGCCTAGCCATAAAAATAGAAGTAGATTCAGAGGGGAGAGAGTTGGAGACATAAGCCAACTAACTACTACCCTACACTGGAGATGTGGCCACATTCTATCTGAAAAATATTGAATGCCAGGTTAATTTCTCAGTCTACAACTAAAGGAGCACACTCAAATACTGAACTAAAGGTTTCCATTCATGCATGTCTATTTTTATTATATTCTCCATTGCTCACACAATAGTACATAATAGTTAAATCACCATATATTTGGAGCTATCCTGCAGCATTTCCTCCTAATTTCTCTTCCCTGGTGATTGTCTACAGCAGTTACTACAGATCTTTGTCTTTCTCAGTCCTTTATTCTACTGTATGAAGTGACACTGTGATTTCTCAGAGAATATCGCACCTGGCAGGCATTAATTCATCTTTCAACCGTTCCATTCATATATTGTATACACACACACACATCTTTATATATATATATATATTTTTTTTTTTTTTTTGCTTTCTTTTTGGTGTGTTTGTATGGTATTGACCATCTGGTGGTTAATTATAAGGGACTGCAAAGTTTTGGTTTAAATTAGTTAACCTCTCCAAAGGCTTTGGACATTCTTGACTTCTGAGTTTTAAAATGTAATAGAAAAGTGGAGCTTAATTTCATATTCTCAGAGAAATTATGCTATACTTTATTAATTATTTACATATTTCAGTGAATGGACAGTAAATTTCTTTTTATTTACTTACTTATAGTGCTGAGGATGGAACCCAGGGCTTTACACATGCCAGGCAAGTACTCTATGACAGAACCATTACCCCAGCCAATTCCTTTTTGCATAAATTTAAATTCAAAATCTGTTAGATGCAGCATGAAGACAGCACTGTACTATACAGAAGGGAGTGTGGGAAGAAAATACACTGTCCCAACATTTACAGCTCCCTGCTTTGCCAAATTTTCTTCTACGTTCTTTCTTAACTTATTCATTCCCACATGTAATCCATGACACAGATGTCATTATTATCTGTGTTAGTCACCTTTTCATCACTATGAGCAAAATACCTGACAAGAACAATTTGAAAGACGAAAAGTTTATTTTAGCCTCACAATTTTCAGATTCAGTCCATGGTCAGCCACCTCTGTTGCTCTGGGGCCAATATTAGACAGAGCATCACAGAAGGGCAGTGGCAGAAAGTACTGATCACTTCAAGTAAGCAAGGAAACACAGAAGGGAAAGGGATACAGAGAAGATATACCCTTTCAGGGAACAACCCCAGTGACCCAGCTTCTCCAGTCACACCCACCTGCCTACAGTTACCACCATTAGTCCATTCAAACTAGGATGGACCTATTAGGTCACAACTCTCATAATCTAATCACATCTCCCTTCTGCATTAACATTCCTAATCACATTCCTGCATTAACAAAGGAACTTTGTGGGACACCTTAAACACAAACCACAACATCAACCCATTTGAAAACCAAGGGTTTCTAAAGAACCTACCTCAGCACTGATTTTGATTGAGTCTGTGATGGAACAGATGTTTTAGATTAATATGACAATGATAAGATGAACTGGATGACAAAGAAAGGTAACTAAGATGCTTGAGGAGAAATTGAGGCTTTAGGCACAGGCTGGGCAGGAAACAATGAGAAAATTATATTATGAAGATTAGGTAGATTATGTAATGGCAAGATAGGAATTACAAGAGAAAAAAAGATTCAGAATCTCCAACCAGATTAAACTGCAAACCAATAACAATAGTAGGGAAGTCAAGAAAAATTGGTTTGATTGTGTTACTAAGAACATGCTCCACAAAGAATTATTAATAACAAGACTCAGGTATTTCAAAGTGTTGTAATAGTAAACAATTCTGAGGAGATCAGATATGTCAGGGAAAAAATCCAGAATCCTCAATGATCTAAGAAAACAATTTTTATTTATTTTTTATTTTTTTATGACAGAGAGAAAGGAAGAGGGAGAGAGGGTGGGCGGGGGGAGAGAGAGAGAGAAGGAATAAGTTTTTATTTATTTCTTCATCTGGTCTTTGTTCTTATGACAGCAGTGTACGTGGTGCTGGGATTCAAACCCAGGTCCTCATGTATGCCAGGTAAGCACTCTAACCACTGAGCTACCACTCCACCCCTAAGAAAATATTCTTAAGTCCACTTACGTTCACATAAAGACCTGCCTTCAGATAAGGTTTCTAGATGGAACTAAAATGCAAGAGACTTCTATGTTATACAAATTATTCAAAGAAAGTACATTGACTATACATGACAAAACTAAAGGTGAAAAAATTGGAGTCAATCTAGTGTTTAAGTACTTAAACACAAAAAAACCCATAAAATGTTACTTCAAATATTTTAATTTCTAAAAATGGTTAAACAGTTAAAATTTAAATAATATCATTATATAGAACTTGATAATACATTTCAGCAAACAGAAAGGTAAAAACAAACCACTTAAATTAGTTTGATTTACTTTCTAAGCTCAATAATATACAAACTCTTTTCACCACCAGGAGGATGCAAAATCACCAAGAGTGAAAGTGGAATAATTATATTATTAAATTTTAGCTGGTTAACTACCAGTATTTCAGTATAAAAGAGCTTATTTTTTGGTGCACAGGATCAAAACCAGGGCTTTTCTTATACTAAGCATGCTTTGTACCACTCAATTATACCTCCAACCCTACAGTACATAGGAAATTTTTTAAAAAGACAAATTCAATCTGATGAAATCCACTATTAACTGAAATTTTCATTTTATTCAGTTGTGAAATAAAAACAGTAGCCATCACTTTATCCAATATATCAATAGTATCAACATCAGAAGAGATTTTTTCCTTTGTACTTAAAAAGAAGTTATCTTGTTGAAAGAACATGAGTTTTTCAAACTTAGTTCTTTTGCATTTGTATCATAGTTTCCAAATAATGTTCCAGCTAATGCTCTGACAATCTGTTTCGCTACATGACTGAGTCCTCCAGGGTCTCTTTATAAAGCCATTTAAAGGCATAATCATTTGAACACTCTATAGTTTCAAAAAGTTGTTTAAAGTCTCGAGGCACCATATTAATTATTTTCACTTTTTCACTTTTTCTTGTTTGCGTCAATATATGCTTTACATCAATTGCACTCAAGGACCTGCAAAAGAAATACAAAGTAAATGTGCTTAATTCTTTTTTCATAATAACTTTCAATTAATATTGAGATGGCCTCTAGTCCAATTAAAATACATGTATATATGTATACATAATGCATTTAAGCTTATTTAAGAGCTGAATATAACATGTATAACTTTCAATTCGTTGTGTTTTTTTGTTTGTTTTTTTTTTTTGTACTGGGGATTGAACTCAGGTGCTCCACCGGGCTATAGGCCCAGTCCTTTTTATTTTTTATTTTGAGACAGGTTCTCACTAAGTTGTCAAGGCTGGCCTTGAACTAGCAATACTCCTACCTCAGATTCCGAAGTAGCAGGGATTATAGGTGTGCACCACCATGCACACCTCTAATCCTTTTTTTCTTTCTTTCTTTCTTTCTTTCTTTCTTTCTTTCTTTCTTTCTTTCTTTAGAGAGAGAATGAGAGAAAAAGAATGGATTTTATTTATATTTTCATCTTATCTTTACTTCTTCAACACTTAGTTGTGTACGTGGTGGAGTTTGAACCTAGGTCTGTGTGCATGCCAGGCAAGCGCTCCAACTGCTAAGCTACCTATCCAGCCCCTCCAATCTAATCATTTATTATTATTACTATTTTTTTTTTAAACAGAGAGGGCAGTGAGAGAGAGAGAGAGAGAGAGAGAGAAAGAATATCAATTTTATTTAGTTTTTCAGGTGGCTTTCATTGTTCTGACACTTAGTTGTGCATGTGGTAATGGAGTTCAAACCGGTGTCTTTGCACATGCCAGGCCAAGTGCCACGCTCCAGCTCTTGTGAAGCTGAGGGTGGGAGAGCACTAGTATATGGAAGGCCCTGGGTTTGATCTCCAACACAGTCATAAGAAAATAAAAATTCTTCTGACTACCTCTTTCATCCTTTTACTCTCTTACACTGGTTTTGAGGATTGAATCCAGGGCCTTATGCATGCTAAGCACATACTTTACATCTAAGTTAGAATCCCAGTTCAACAAAAATATTACTACCACCATTTCTGTTCATGTGAAAATTTAAGTACAAACAGAACAAGTTTGGTAATTTTCAAGGAGGGAACAATTTTTCACATTTTTATGTAGCAATCCACTGGTGAATAAATCATAAAGCAGAAAACTTTCTTAGAGACAAGCTTAGGAAGAAACCAACAATAAATCTCTGACAATAAGAAAATAATTTTAGGGACTGAAACTCAGCAGTTGGAGTGCTTGCCTGGCATGCACAAGGACCTGGGTTCAAACCTCAGCACCACATAAACAACTAAGTGTTGGAGAAACAAAGGCATGATGAAAAAATAAGTAAAATTGATTCTTTCTCTCTCAAAAAAAAAAAAAAAGAAAGAAAAAAGAAAAAAAGGGAAGAAGAAACAAAACAATTTTAGTAATATATCTTGGTGGAAAATATTTACAATACCTGTTTATATTAAATAGAATCATTTTTATTTTATTTTATTTTTTTTAAGAGAGAAGGACACTGAGAAAGAGAGAGACAGAGAGAATCAATTTTTACTGAGTTTTTCACATAGATTTTGTTGCTCCGACACTTAGTTGTGTACGTGGGTGCTGGGGTTTGAACCCATGTACTTGCACATGCCTGGCAAGCGCCGTAACCACTTAGCCACCGCTTCCACCCCAACAGAATCATTTTTAAACTGGCAATCTCCAATCGAATTTTAAACATTTTGTATCATGGTTTACCATATTTATTACTTATTTTTATATTTTCTTGATATTTGCATTCAAAACAGCCACTACCACAAATGGCAAGATGAAAAATAGGAGATTACTATTACTGGTATATTGTTGCTTTTAACATTTTCACTTTTTAATTTTTGTTTTATCTTATTTTTATCTTTTGCATTACAGGGGCTTGAACCCAGGGGTACTATACCATTGAGATACATCTCCATACCATTTTATTTTGCTAACAGTAATTTTTATATAAATAATGTCTAGTCAACAGTTCATTCAGAGTGAAACATTAATGAGAATTAAAACAAGTAACAGTTTTCTCATCTTCTAACAATACTCTGAATGAATATGGCTGCTGAATACAATGTACAACTTTATACATTACCTCTATATAAAAATTATATAATACAAAGTAGGTAATAACAGCTATAATTTTTATAAATATTTAGATGGAAACAAAATCTGCTCCACAGCAAGAAGACCAGTGTGGTGTAATGATTCATGCTTACTTTGGTTAGGAAATAGAACCAGTGAAGACAGGTAATGAGAAGAGGTAAGTCACAGGTATGCTACCAGTAATTCTGACTATCCATCCCAGCTAATGGGATTTTCTTCCTGCAGATTAAAGCCAGGCCTATACTTTGATGACAAAAAAACAACTTGCAGGCATCCTTCATTGTTTTTTCAAAGAAGGAAAGAAAATGAAGTTCACTGGGAAGATATTTAGAAAATACAATTATTGCTTCTCAAAAGGTCCCTTAGGGAGTGCTTGCCTGGCTTCCATGAGGACTTGGGTTCAAACCCCAGCACCACATACACAACTGAGTGTTGGAGAAACAAAGGCCAGATTAAAAAAATAAATAAAATTGGTTGTCTCTCACTTTCTCCCTCTCTTATAAAAAAAAAAAAAAACCCTTCAGGGAGAAATAAACATTTTACAGAAATACTTAAGTGAAATATGGGTACACCTCACTCTATAGGGATTTGAAAAAAGTTGTAACATAAAATATTGTCACAATAAATTACTACTTTTGTACTTGTTTTTATTCTCCGTACTTACTGTAAATGGTCTACTAGCTTGGCATTGCGCTTCCCAAAACAGTGCTTTACCATATGAAAAAATACATCATAGTTAACAGGAGTCAAGTGTTCGGTAAATAAGTTTCTTCGAGGAGTCATTCGAATAAAATACAGATTTTGATGTATTGGTTCGAACTGTTCCTAGAGAGAAGGGAAAGTAAAAACTATGTCAATGATAAAATGTTGCCAGAGCAAGGCACTGTTCACTAGCTCTTTCAAGTTATTTGTTGGAAAATGCAATCAACACAGTCCCTGAGTGTCTCTGGATTTTCTCATTGGACATGAAGGCATGAATACAAAGCCCTAGCTCTTCTTTACCTGGATCATCTCTGAGAGTTATTTGCAGTGAGCAATCTTGAAAGATGAGACAATGCCTATCTGCAGGGCAAAGAGCAGGCTTGTTTATTAATGTTTGCTATAAAAGAAATGATTCCTCCAGCTCCGTATTCCTCAGCTGCCTGCTATGCTAACCAAAGACATAACACAGCATACAACTGAGTCACACCACATCACTCCATGGGCTGGAGGTACAAAGTCTTTGTAAATCTGTGCCCTTGCTAGCATCCAAGATATAGTAAAAAATGCATTAACTTTTAAGTAGGATAAAATCAAATCCCAAACAAAAAAACGAACATGTACTGGGTCCCTACTATATTCAAAGCATACCATCAGATCTAAAGATAAGAAAACATCCAGGTGTGGTAGCTCACACCAGTAATCCTAGTGACTCAGGAGGCGAAGGCCCTAGGCAATTTAGTGAGATCCTGCCGATCAATCGATCAATCAATCAATAAAAAGGGCTAGAGATGTGGTTTGGTAAAGCACCGCTGGATTCAATCCCCGCATCAAAAGAAAGCATCATTGATACTAGATATGATGTTGCATGCCTATAATCCCAGTTACTTGGGAGGCTGACACAGGAAGATTGTAACTTAGTGAGACCCTGTCTCAAAATAAAATTTTAAAAGTGGAATGGGGACATACCTCAGTGGTAGAATCCTTGTCTAGCATGCGCAAGTGTACAAGGCTTGGGTTCATTCCTCAATGCCACACACACACACACACACACACACACACATATAACAGATTGACATAATTTTTAAAGATTTTCTTTCTTTCCTTTTTGAGACAAGGTCATGCTATGGCACCCAGGGTGGCCTCAAGCAATCCTGTCTGCCTCAGAATCCCAAATGGCTGAACTACAGATACATGCTGTATCTTTCATTTAATTTAATTTAATTTAATTTATTTATTTTTAAAGAGAGTGGGACAGTGAGAGTGAAAGAGAGAAAGAAAGAATCAACTTTATTTAGTTTTTCATATGACTTTCATTGCTCTAACACTTCGTTGTGTACATGGTGCTGGGGTTTGAACTCAGGTCCTCGCACATGCCAGGTAAGTGCCTTAACCAATGAGCAACTCCAGCCCCTGTATCTTCATTTTAAAAGAGAAATCAATTTCTCTGTTTAAACCTATTCCTCTGATAAATACAACTTTGTTTCAAAATAATTTCAATTTATTTTAACAAGTAATAAGATGTGCTGAACATGTGTAGTTATTCTCAAATTTAAAAAAAAATACACAATACCAGATAATCTTTTCAGAAAAAGAGGGATGGGGCTGGAGCAGTGGCTCAGGGGTTACGGCACTTGCCCGTCATGCGCGAGTACACGGGTTCAAACCCCAGCACCCATGTACACAACTAAGTGTCAGAGCAACGAAAGTCATATGAAAACTCAATAAAAATTGATTCTCTCTGTCTCTCTCTTACTGTCCTCTCTTTAAAAAAAAAAAAAGAAAGAAAAAGAAAAGGAAAAAGAGGGATGTTCCATTATAAGAGAAAAAGGGAAAGATATTACTTTTTTCTTACCCTGTGCTTTAGCTTGTCCAGCTGCTCATTTTCGTTATATATATCAAATGATGACCAAGGCTCCTTAAAGGAAGGAAAACAAAAACAAAACAATAATGCTTTTAGTTATTTTTGGTTGAAGTTTCCCAAATTATTATGGCCTTAAAAAATGTTAGGCAGGGCTGGTGCAGTGGCTCGGAAGTTACAGTACTTGCCTCACAAGCTTAAGGTTGTGGGTTCATACCTCATCACCACGTACACAACAAAGTGTCAGAGCAACAAAGGCCACATGAAAAACTAATAAAAGTAATTCTCTCTTTCTCTAAAAAAAAAAAAGTCATGCCTACAAGATTATATAAAGATCCATCAAATACAAATTAACTAACAAACTAAAGGAAGCCTAGTAAAGGAGAGAGAATCTGAGAAGAGAGGAAGGAAGGGAAGGAAAAGGGGAGATACAAATATTGTATAGTATACTTTGCACCTCTGAGATAATAAATAGTTCCCCTGTAATCATTAAAAATTGGAAAGTCAAAAATACATTTACATACTCAAAGGAAGATCACTAAAGGAAAGGGACTAGGAAGAGGGAGAAAATATATTGCTATAGTAGATGCATGAATGAATGTGTAACAACAAATCCCTTCAATATGTACAATGATAATGTACCTAAAAAAATTAAAAAATAAAAAATAAATATAAAAGTATCTGAATGCTTTCTGGAAAAAAAAAAAGTCATGCCTAAACAACAGAATGAATTAAATACAGGTCATAGTCTAATTGGATTTAAGAAAAGCAAGTGATATTTGAATAACATACATAACCCTTATCTCTTAATTAAAGGATAGTTACCCTATGGCTGGGGATGTAGCTCAGTGGTTGAACATTTGCCTAGCATGCATGAAGCTCTGAGTTCATTAAAAAAAAGAGAGAGGGAGAGAGAGTATGAGAGTGTTTTTTTTTTTTTTTTAAGAGAGAGGGACAGTGAGAGAGGCAGAGAAAGAGAGAAACAACTTTATTTAGTTTTTCACATGGCCTTAATTGCTCCAACACTCAGTTGTATATGTGGTGCTGGGGTTTGAACCCGGGTCCTTGTGCTTGCCAGGCAAGCGCCGAAACCGCTGAGCCACCGCTCCAGCCCCTTATGAGAGTGTTAATCTTAATGTAATCATACAAATAGGTTCTTAAGTCCTAATTTTTCCATACTATAGTTGAAACTGCATTTAAGGGATATCAGATCAATAACAAGGATTTTTTTTTTAAACCAAGGATTGAACCCAGTGGTGCTTAACCACTGAGCCACATCCCTGACCTTTTTTATTTTTTTATTTTTATTTTTTAACGAGAGAGGGACAGTGATACAGAAAGTATCAATTTTTACTTAGTTTTTCATGTGGCTTTTGTCGCTCCGACACTTTGTTGTGTACGTGGTGCTGGGGTTTCAACCTGAGTCTTTGAGCATGCCAGGCGAGCACAGAGCCACGGCTCCAGCCCCTTATTATTTATTTATTTATTTTCTTTTAAAGAAAGAAGGACAGTGAGAGAAAGAGAGAATCCATTTTATTTAGTTTCTCATGTGGCTTTCATTGTTCCAACAGTTCATTGTGTATGTGGTGCTGGGGCTTGAACTCGCATCCTTGGGCATGCCAGGCAAGCACCATAATTGCTGAGCAACTGCTCCAGTCCCCATTATTTATTTTATTTATTATTATTTTTTAGGACAATGAGAAAAGAAACAGAGAAACAATTTTTTAATTTAGTTTTTCACATGGCTTTTGTTGCTCTGAGGCATTGTTGCGTACATGGTGCTGGGGTTTGAACTTGTGCACTCGAGCATGCCAGGCAAATGCCGTAACCACCAAGGCACTGCTCCAGCCCCTTTATTTTTGAAACACAGTCTTGTTAAATTACTCTGGGCCTCACTAAATTGCTTAGGCAGGCTTTGAGCTTGTGATCCTCCTGCCTCAGTGTCCTGAGCCACTAAGATTACAAACCCACTGATATTACAAACATGCACCACTGTGCCTGCATGGAATTTTTTCCCCCTTACTCTAGAAGAAAAGCCTATTACTAAAACCAATTTGAACATGTTAGGACATTTAAGATTCAAAAAGACATTCATCTCAATTTTATTTTATTTTATTTTTTCATAAAGAGAGAGGGACAGTGAGAGAGACAGAGAAAGAGAGAAACAACTTTAATTAGTTTTTCACATGGCCTTAGTTGCTCCAACACTCAGTTGTGTAAGTGGTGCTGGGGTTTGAACCTGGGTCCTTGTCCTTGCTAGGCAAGCGCCCAAACCACTGAGCCACCGCTCCAGACCCCTCATGTCAATTTTAAAAACAATCATTGGGCTGGAGTGGTAGCTCGGTGGCGCTTGCCTGGCATGTGTGAGGATGAGAGTTTGAACACCAGCACCACGTACACAATGAGGAGTCAGAGCAACGAAAGTCACAAAAGAAACTGAATAAAAATGATTCTTTCTCTCTCACTGTTCCTCTTTCTTTAAATAAATAAATAAAAACATTACTTTTTTCTATCTCTTTTTCATGTATGATTTTATACATAATTTTTAAAAGACTCCACTGAGGGGGCTGGAGCGGTGGCTCAGCGGTTACAGTGCTTGCCTGGCATGCGCAAGTATGTGAGTTCAAACTCCAACACCACATACACAACTAAGTGTCTGAGCAATGAAAGCCACGTGAAAAACTAAATAAAAATTGATTCTGTCTCTCTATCTCACTGTCCCTCTCTCTTTAAAAGAGGAAAAAAAAAAAAAAGACCCCACTGAAGGGCTGGAGTGAGGCTCGGCAGTTATGTTGCTTGCCCAGCATGCACAAGTATGCAGGTTCAAACCCCAGCACCATATACACAGCAAAGTCTCAGAGCAACTAAAGTCATGTGAAAAACTAAATACAATTGATTCTCTTCTCTCTCTCTCACTGTCCCTCTCTCTTAAAAACAAAAAAGACCCAAATGAAAAATAATTCCCTATATTAAAATATACCTACATATATAAAATTCTAAAATAGGAATAGTTTAGAAGTAGCATCTGACAGAGATTTAAAAGACTAAAGGTTTGAAAGGCTAAAGTCAGAAACAATAATTCATTATTAACGATAGAGGGAATGGAAGTGGAAGAGAAAATGCAATTGTTACCCATTGTGAAATTCCTAGCAGTTCTAGAATCATCATTTTAAGTAGAGAAAGGCAAAGCACTGGCAACAGTGCTCAGCAGGCAGTGCAGTCCCACGCTTGGTCTGCATAGCAGCTGAGATTATGGGAGTAGGCACAGAGGACACCTCATTTTTGCCTACCAAAGCCACAGTGGAAGAAAACCTGCAAGCCCAGAAACTGAGTTAAATGACTGCTTTGGAGTAAATTTACAGTGGAGCAAATGCTGAAAAAAATCCATCCAGAAAGAGATTTCTTTTCTCGAGGTTAATAAACGGCAAAATTAAATACAGGATGTTATGGTTTGGATATGAGGTATTCACCATAAACTCTTGTGAAATGAACAGATTACGAGAGGTGTCACCTCATCAGTGGGTTAATCCATTTGATGGATTAATAATATGAAAGGACTACTCTATTGGGTGGTAACTGTAGACAGGTGGGGCATGGCTGGAGGAGGTGGGCCACAGGGGGCCTGCCCTTGGTAATAATGGTGTTCCCTGGTTCCTCCCACTCTCTGCTTTCCCAGTTACCATAAGCTGAACACTGCCATCTAGAGTGATGAAGCCTATAGACTGAACCTCTGAAATTGTGAATCCAAAATAAAACTGTCCTCCTCCAAGTTGGTTCTTGTCAGGTACTTTGGTCACAACAACGAAAACCTAACACATAGGACTTCTGAAAACAAATACTAAGGAACAGGAAAAAGTGAAGTACAAGAAGGAGGAAATATTACCCTGAAAGTGAAAGTTATGACTATATAGAAAGGCCTCTATGAAGACACTGACAACTATAAGGCCAGAGTTGGTTGAGATTAAAAGGCAAAAGATGAGGGGCTGGAGTGGTGGCTTGATGGTTACAGTGCTTGCCTGGCATGTGCAAGGATGTGGGTTTGAACCTCAGCACCATGTATGCAGTGAAGTGTCGGAGCAACAAAAGCCACGCGAAAAAACAAAAATAGTTGATTCTCTTTCTTTTTTTCTCTCACTAAAAAAAAAAAAAAAAAGCCAACAGAGGAGACAAGATCAATGGGGAAAGGAAGGATTTTAGGAAAACCAAGAACTATAGTATCAAGATCACAATACATAGTACAGGCAGAAAGCAGGATCAGTGATGTAATGACTAAGTGTAAAAAGATTCTGGGAACTGAGAAATATGGTGAGGACATGACAGATACAAAAAAAAGCTCATTCAACCTACCTGTATTTGTGTGTGTGTGGGGGGGGGGAATAATTGGAACAAAAGCCTAACTGAAACAATATAATATTCTTTTTTTTTTTTTTTAAGAGAGAGGGACAGTGAGAGAGATAGAGAAAGAGAGAAACAACTTTTATTTAGTTTTTCACATGGCCTTTGTTGCTCCAATACTTAGTTGTGTACGTGGTGCTGGGGTTTGAACCCGGGTCCTCGTGCTT
>PVKS010038033.1:0-18199 GCA_004027875.1 Aplodontia rufa
CAAATGAAGATGAATTAAGAGTTTAAATGCAAAATAGAAGCAATTTTTTAAAGGAAAAAGGATGATGAAAACCGCTTATAGACTGGTGGGAGAGGCAAGAACAACCTGAAGTTCCATTGTGGAGTGAGAGGAACTCCCCCAGCAGAAGCATAGGGGCTAAAAGGGCACCTAAGCCAGGCTGGGCTCAGAGGTGCCCAAGAACCCTATGCTAAGTTCTAGAAGACACCTAGAAAGGAGCCAAAAGGGTAGGGGTAAGGGTGTTCCAGGTAGAGTGAAAAGCCTATGAAAAGTCATGGAGGTGAGAGAGTCTGATGGAAAGAAATGAAAGCAATTGTCTTGAATCTCTCTGTGTAGATACTAAGAAATCCATGAGGGTTATAATAAGCTGGCTTTGGGGGAAAGGAGCTCACACAGATAGCAGATGTATTTCCTGAGCAATTGCTCAGAGGTGAACTTGAAATCCTTGCTGTCTTCTCGAGTGTGAACTGCAACCTCTGAGCCACGTGGTTGCTATCTCAGCCCAAGTCTGAATACTGACACCAGCTTTGACAAGGACATCAAATCTACCTCAGCCCAGTCGTGAAGGGGATCCAGATTCCAGGGTTGGATGCTGCATTAAATGTGCAAATAGAAACATTGTCCATTCTCTTTTATGGCTTGGGAGAAAGCTGTCTTGCAAGTCCTGGGAGCTCTTTGAATGACCATCAACCAGCATGGATGACCTGTTAGATCCAACAAGGAAAATAAACTAGATTTGCCCATAATTTTTTCAGTTAGGTTATTTGTAGACCATGGGTACTTCATTTTATGGTCTGTGACAGATGAAATATTTTCTCCTACATGAAGTCCAAGGTTTATGTCCTCTTTACCCTAATGAATTACCCTGTATAATAGAAACACAGCTTTTTTCATTCAAATTGATAACTTTATTTAACATCCTAGTCCAAGAATCAGGCAAATTGAATCAAAATACTTTGTAATAACCGTGCAATATTTCAATGTACAGCATCTTTAAAAATCCACTTAAGGTAATAAGTATGTATTGTGCCATGAAATCCTTTAAAACCAGAAAGAATGAAGTAATAGATCAGCATGATAGTCTGAAGAGGACCAACTAATATGGTCCTCACTCCCTCCAACAGCAATAGAGATTAAACAAGAGTGCTGATAACAGGCTTGTCATTTATCACAAATAAGCATGGGGAAAACTCACTTGGCTTTAGAAACTTCTATCGCTAGATATAAAAATATCAACATTTTAAAAATCATCTATTTTAAGACACATGTCTTCCATCACCTGTCTACTGGCTTCTGACATCTGATAAGATAAACTGGAGGAGGCTGATGAGGTCACATCATCACTGACACACTCAAAGAACTGCAACAGTCACACATTCTCTGAGTTACAACTGTTTTTCATTTATGACTCGTGTCAAAAATGCCTTGGAGCTTTTGCTCTTCAATTCTCTAGCAGTTTATTTTCCCCAAAATTGTGCCCTTGTTTTACAGCAAGATCCTCAGCAATAAAGCAAGAAATCAGAAAAATCAACATTGGGTATCAACAGTTTAACACTGTCGCTCCCTCGGACAATTCAGAGACAATCAAAGAAAGGGTCTCCATGAAACTACGGTAGCTGCAAATCATTGTGATCTGAATTAGAATGGCCTCCTCTTCAATAATACATTACACTCTCAGTACGTTTAGGCATCCTCAGGGTTTCTCAGTGGGAACTGAGATTATTCTAGCATAAACCTCATTTTTCTTATCACACAGCTTCCATCAATACATTTATGATCTTTTTAAAGCACACAATAGAAGGTACACCTATGTGTCAGACCCGTATATATCCACAAGCACTAAGATAGATACATAAGCCAATAAATTCTAAGTAACTAAATGAAAGTGCTAAAATTCTTGTCCAGAGGGTGAATGCATAGCTGCTCACATTCAAGATCTGTCCTGTTAGAAATTCAGTGAGAAAGCAGACAAGTATAAGGAAGCAGAGGTCAACTGAAAAGGTCAGGGAGGCAGAGAGGCTGCCATGGCAGAGGATGCCAAAAGGCAAACCAAGACCCTTGGCATTTGCAGAGAATGAGTCACAGACCATCAGGGGTCCCCATATTCAAGCAAGTTTCTACAGGAGAATTCACCCAATCAAAATCAATGAAAAACAAATAGAAATGCAATGTGTCCCTTTCAGACCCACGTACAGAACTTCAAAGCCACATTGAAATGTCAGTGTTCATTGCTGGGAGTCCTGCTGGGGACCTAGCCAGCACCCAGTGCCCCCATCCTGCCTTGCATGCATACACACACACAGACACACACACACACACACACCCCTTGCCCCCAGCTTCCTCTTGAACTGAATGATTCACACACAGCAGGAAAAATTCAAATCCGTCCCTCAGTAAGATGACAAATTACCAGATCTCATGATTATAAAAATAAGGGCTACTATGTATGCAGTGACAACTGGATATCAGCCACTATGCTCAATGTGATCCTCAAGTAACCTTATTTCATGGTCACCTCAGCTGAATGAGGTGAATACCATCAACCTCCATTGTTGAAGAGAAGCCTAAGTTTAATGAATTTGATGCTTTGGCGATTGTCCACCCAATTCATAATCATTTTCCCATCTCTTCAAACCCCTCCATCTTTGCCCCACAATCTAGAGTAGCGATTCCTCAGGAAGTGTTTGTACCACTGATTCTGTCTGCCCATCCATTCTAAAGCCCAGATTTGAACCATAGCAAGAGAGATGGAAAGTTGGTTGCTGTGTCTTAGAAGCAGAGACTGAAAAGAGGAGCCACGAACTTCTATCACTGACCCAGGCAGACTCTGGAGTCCAGGAGAGATCTTCTGGCAAGCTTCCTTCTTCCAAAGCCATATTTCTATTCCTTGCTGTGGCCCCCATGCTTCTGAAGGCAAGAGGGGGCATCCATCACTGAGCTGAGATGGAGCTGTATACCACAAGGAAGGCACTGCACTCATCAGCCTTGGCACTTTCGTTAGCAGGAGCCAAGAGGTGACGCCAGAATTCAACATACTCTGGCAAGACCCCCTCATCCTTGCTTCTCCCATCATTCACCCTGTGGCTACCACCCTTTGCCTTGTGACCACCGAATCCTGTATTCCTGCTACATCAGCCCAGAAGCCAGGATTCCAGAGCATTCGCTTTTCTGACCCCTGTCACACACCATCACTCACTTCAAGTTTCTGAAATCTTCCCATGATGCTTTCTGGGTCACATGACCAATTTTTAGCAAATCTCCTTCATTCACTCCCTCTACTGGACCCATTTCCTTTATCTCTTGCTCCAACTAAAACCTAAGGCCAGTGTTTCTCCCGTAACCCATTTAAGTAAAGGCCATTCTCTCTCTCATACCTCCTAAACAACTGGACTGGAGATGGGATAGCTGTCCCCTGCTCCTCACTGTCATTTCTAGACCTTTCCTCTTCTATAAATCTCCCTAAGACTGGCATCTTACATCATCATTTTGTTCTCACCCAGTAGCTCTCATTGTGACAGCACCTACTCCGCTCCCTCCCCTTATCCTCTAGGAGTTTTCGTCCTGATTCACTGCCAATTTCTCCAACAGTACTCTCAGTAAAAGGCTTAGTGATGTTAATAACCACACAGGTGATCTTTCTCCAGACCTTAGGATCTAATCCTCCACCATACCTCAGCCACTCCCTCCTTGGTCACATCCTAGACCTTGTCATCCACTGCCAGTATCTGCATCCTTCCAGAGCATCAATAGCAAGCATTCCAACGGACATGTCCAACTAGCCATTTCATATCCCCACCTGTCTAACAGGCATCGCAAGCTTTGCACATCCAAAATCAAACTCTTGATCTTCACCCAAAATCTATTCCAACTGCTGTCTTCCCACCTCAGGCAAGGGCAACCGCATTCTTCCAGATGTGTCAACAAAAAAAACATGCCTTTTTCTCATACCTCACATGAAATCTGTCAAGAAATCCTGCTGAATCTACCTTCAAAACACCTGCAGTATCCAACCACCCTGCCAACTCGTGACAACCATCCTGGTGTAAACCGCACGGGCTCTCACCTAGCTACTGCAGCAGCCTCCTACCTGGGTGCACTGCCGCGACCCTGCCCCTCTCCACACAGGCCCAGCCTCCTTTCAACGCAGTGATCAAGTGGACCATTTAAGTCCAGTATGTCTTTCTCTCTTCAAAAGCTCTCCCTTGGCTTTCTATTGCACCAAAAGTTTTTTTTCAAGCATTATATTTACCATAACTTTTAAAACCTCATATTTGCTGCCCCACCAGCACTTCTTGCACCTCCCTCCCATTAGGCCCTCTCTTGTTTATTCTGCTCTAGTCCCTCTGGCCTCCTTGCTGTTCCTTCACCTGACAGATGCTCTTTGCCTCAGGGTCTTGTTTTTTCTCACACCTCAACCGGAATGTTCATCCTTCCAGATTTCCACTACCTTCCTCTTTTCCTTCCTTCCGGTCTTTACTCAAATATCACCTTCTCATTGAGGCTGCTGTGAGCACCCTTCCTGCAGCACCCACACACACATTCACCTTCTTTCCCTGCCTAGAAATGTCCTATGCCTCTTTCCTTTTTCTCTATCTCACTCACTGTCATCTTCGCTCTATAAACTCTTACTTCTGTGTCTGCCTGCATCTGGTGAATGGCCGGCTGCACCAGGGCATTCTGACTCCTGCAGTTTTGTTCAGTGCTGTGCCCCCAGCACATAGAACAATGTCTGCCACATGGTAGGTACTCAATAAAAGGCTTTAATTAGCTAGATGCAGTAGCAATCACTGGTAATCCCAGCTAATCAGTAGGCTGAAACAGAAGGATCACAAATTCAAGACCAGCTTGGGCAATTTAGCCAGACCCTGTGTCAAAATAAATGTAAAAATAAAAAGGGCTGGGGTTGTAACTCAGTGATAGAACACCCTGGGTTCAATCCTAGTTCCACAAAGGAAAAAAATGTTTTAATTAATGAGTGAATAAATAAGAACAAATAGAAAGGGCCAGATGAAGCAATTTCTCCAAGGTCACAGAGCTGGTCAGGGTCCTAAGCGCACATTTATCAGAGCTGCACTCTGTACCACAGACTTCCCTACCTCACATAATCGCATGCTTGGGATAGCTTACAAATATACACAGTGAAATGGTAAGTCCTCTAATGATGAGTTTGTTGTGCCCTTTTTGAAGACACACACAGAAGTCAACAATTTGAAATTGTTTATATCAAAGCATACTATAAAAAGCCAGCTGGTGAAGATGTCATGTTCTATAAGCCATTTGGTCTCAGCAACTCAACCTTGTCTTTGTACCACAAAAGCAGCCATAGATGACGCATAGAAAAGCAGACACAGCTATCTGCATTCCATAAACCTGCATTTGTAAAAACACAGATAACAGACTGAATTTGACCCATGGTCCATAATTTGCCAAACTCTTATTTAAATCTGTAAATTAGCTGATGGATAATTATATTCTGAATCTTAGGCAATTACAGGAAGCAGTGATGTAAAGAGAATCAACTTTGAATTTTTCCTGTTCTGGGTTCAAATTCTAGCCCTGCCATATGTGAGCTGCGACAATGGGCAACTCACCAACTTTTTTGTAATTCAGATAGCTCACTTGTCAAAAGGGATAAATAATCCTTATCTGACAGAGTTGTTATGAGGCACCAAAGATATGTATACAGTAGTCACTACATTGTACACAGCAGTCACTACATTGTACACAGCAGTTGCTCAATAGTGATAGTTACTATTATTAGGTGGTTCCTGTGAATCCCTCCTAGACTGCACGTCCCTTGGGGGGTGAGAGCTATTTTTAAATTTTGAGGTCACCGTAGCATCTAATTCTGGCCAGGAGATGTCACTACTGAGCATTTTGTGAAGGACAAAGTACATATCATTTTACATAAAGCTGATAATTTTTTTTTTTTTTTAGAAAGAGGGACAGTGAGAGAGAGAACAAAAAGAGAGAATCCGTTTTATTTAGTTTTTCATGTAGCTTTCGTTGCTCTGACACTTCCTTGTACATATGGTGCAGGGGTTCAAACCCATGTCCCTGTGCAAGCCAGGCAAGCACCGTAACCGCTGAGCCACTGCTCCAGTCCCCCTGGTAAATTTCTGAACTCAAAAAGTAACACAGATGTGTTTAAAAACCAAGTTCTAAATGCATTTAAATACAAGAAGCTTGAGAACACCATGGCTGTGGAATTACATTGATAATAACATTGAGGACTATTTAGCCAACAAAGGTCCGTCCTTGTTCTCAGTGGTCCATTGTTGCTCTGGGGCAGATGGTGCAGACCATCTGGTGCACTTCCATTCCACTGCCCTGGGAGCCAGGCTGCAGGATCCTCCTCTGGAGGATGTTGGCAAGACTGCTCTGCCTGACCCCCTTAGAATTCAGACAGTGTCTGTGACCTGGCTTCCAACAATCAGACAAAAGACAAGTCTGCAAGGACTCCCCGGGGCAGCCTTTCTGTGGGTAGCATGTTGCTGGCTTGATGGCTGCAGGTGGCTCCACAGCTACAGCAGAGCTTTCCTGAGCCCGGGTGGAGTGGCAACCCTCCGTGCTGGGCTAATTCTGCATGTGGTTCTGGGCAGTCTAGAACCTTCTTCTCTGGCCTGCCCAACAGTGTATTCAAACCATGTATGTTAAAGTCAGTCAGCACAGTGACTGCGATCTGGAACTGAACATGGACTGTCAACTCCTTTATTAAATGTCTCACTGGCCAACTCAGATCATCAAGTGTCATGGTCTAGAATAGACAAGAAATGACCACTGACTGGTTCTCTTACAGAGTTGAAGAGGAAAAGCTTGCCCTTTCCAATCAAGAGTGCAGGGACAAGCTAGAGGGTGAAACAGGTTTGAACAGAAGCAGGGGGAGCAGCACGTGCTTCTCAAGATTCACCCCTCTGAGAAAACGACCAGACAGGCTTGGTAGGGAGCTCACAGCCCAGCTACAGAGCCTTGGAGCCTGTCCCTGCTGGGAGCACAACGTGCGGAACAGCCCTGCCAGGTACCCCAGGTGAACTTGGGGAGATCACAGATCCCCGAGGCCTTAAGGCTTTCAGAAAAGCCTGCAGAAAAGGAAAACCTCACTTTCCTTTACTCTCCCACAGCACTTTACTTCTGATACCAAATGTGTGGGGTTTTCCCCATGCTAACCAGTTCTCCTGATCTCTCCATGCCAACCGGGCGTCCTTAATGCAGTTATGAAGCCAACTGCCTGGAGTTAGACCAGATCCCACAAGCCCAGTCCCGCAGGATTCCCCCTCTCCAGACAGCAATCGAGAGCAGTGGGTCCCCAGGTTTGTAGCCATACTTCTGCCCAGCTTGGCTACAAACTAGGAGTTCCCTTGATGCCTTCTCTAATAGTTCACAGAAGCCAGGAAAACATACTTATTGGTTTATTATAGAGGATACAATTCAGTATACAGATGCACAGCCAGAAGAAGAAGTGCATGGGGGCTGGAGCGGTGGCTCAGTGGTTACAGTGCTTGACCAGCATGTGCAAGTACATGGGTTCAAACCCCAGCACCCACGTACACAACTGTCACAGCAACAAAATCCAGGTGAAAACCTCAATAAAAATTGATATTCATTCTCTCTCTCTCTCTTAAAAAAAATAAATAAATCCTTTAAAAAAAAAAGTGCATTGGGAGAGGTCGGGAAGGGTCCCTATCACAGAAGCTCCGGTCCCTGTGACTACGGGTGCACCAGCCTCCTGGCATGATGACAGAGTCACCAACCTGGAAGCTTTCTGATGGCTGGCTATACTTTAGGGATTTTGACAGAGGCTCTTTCACACAGGCATGATTGATTATTAGCTCAATCTCCAGCTCCTCTCCCCTTCCCAGAGGATGGAGGGGAGGCCTGAAATCATGCTTCTAATCATGACTTGGTCTTTCTGACCTAACCCCATTCAGGAACCCACCAAGAGTCACCGCATTAAAACAAAACATGGTTCTATGACCCAGAACATTCTCAGGGATTGGAGAGTTCTGTTTCAGGAACAGGGGTCAAAAACCAAATATTAAAATACAAGATGTTTATAACACACAGGAGATTATAAAGGCTTTATAAGTTCTATGTGGATGGATGGATGGATATCTTAAGATTTAACAAATAATATAAGGCAATATAATTTCTATATTTAAAAATGGGTTCAACATTGAATTACAGAAAAAAATGTCTTATTTGCTTTAAGTACACTGCTAAAAAATATGGGTTTGAGGGGCTGGAGTGGTGGCTCAGTGGTTACAGTGCTTGTCTGACATGCGCAAGTATGTGGGTTCAAACCCCAGCACCATGTACACAATGATGAAGTCTCAGAGCAACAAAAGCCACATGAAAAACTAGATAAACTTGTTTCTCTCTCTGTCCCTCTCAGTTTAAAAAAAAGTTCCATATAGTATATTTATCTAGAACTCTTAATTGTTCAAAGAAAAGCTCTGACATTTATGTCAAATTGTAAGCAATAGTTACCTCCCACAGGAAATGGAGAAGGAGGCAGAAACTTCACTTTTTCTTACTTTATAACGTTCAGTCTTGTGTGAATTTTTAAACATGAACTTATTTTGTAATTAAAAAGAAAAAAAAATTTTTTTGTGGCCTCTTCTTTTATCACAGCTGTTCACCAAGTGAAAACAACCAGGTGTGAACAGCTGATGTCAAAATGTGTTACACTGCGATTTGCTCCAGGAACTATCTATTCAAACACAATACATGAATATTCTACAAGTTTCCCTCTGTCATGTCTGAGAAAGAGTACATTGGCCACATCTGGGTGGTAAATTAGGCCTGATCCTCATAGCAGCTGTTCTTAAACCTGAACAAACATCAGAATCACAGGGTGGGGGGAACTTGTTAAAACACAGGTTTGCTGGGCCCATCTCTGCAGCTCCTGTTAAATTATATCTGGGATCTGCCCAAGAATTTGCATTTGTAGCAAGTTCCCAGGTACTGCTGCTGCCCGTTGCTGAGGGGTGGACCACACCTTGATACTCTTGCCCTAGACACTCATACTGCATCTGCAGTCCCAGAACCAACCGTATCAGCAGCATCCAGGAGATGGTTCTGAATGAAGTCTGGGCTTTCCCCCAGACTGCCGAAACAGACTCTGCCTCCTAACAAGCTTCCCAGGGGGCTCACAGGCTCATGGCAGACAGAGAAGTCTGCTCTAGATGTCCAGAGCCTTTAGCTGCAGCAGCCTGAGACGCTTCCCACAAGGACAAAGCCTATCATGGCTCCCATTCAATTCCTGGGCCTATAGTGCCGAGGAAGGATGGTGCCCTCTCGGTGCTGAGGCCTTGGGGTTAGGAGTAGGAGGAAGGAGATCCTGACCTTGACAAGAAAGCACCAGGCTACAGACACACCCCACCCACACTCAGGTCTTCCACCTCTGTTAGGACCTCTCAGGGATGAGCAATCCGCAAAGACAACCAGAGTAAAACCCAGGCCATCCGAAGACTCTCTGAACATTTCAGAGGCATTAGCCTGATTTCCGCCACATAATTTTATCCTAGAGTCTACACAGTCTATTATGCTGGCCACTTGCCATCCCAGTTCCATTGCATTATAGTGGTCAACGTGGCTATGTCTGGGTCTATAACAGCATTTGATTAGGTCAGATACTCACTTAGTTCCTCTGGCCCAGTAGATACAGACAAGAGTAAGTACTTCCCTCCCACTCACTGCCTCGACTTGCCCCTAAGCCCTCTTCTGCCACAGGGAACACCCAGCATCCAGGATCCCTGAGGAATGTCTCAGGATATGACCACATCAAAATGTGAGCTTTTTCCCTAGAAGATGAACCAGGAGAGGAAATTGGAAATTGCAAACGAACAAAGTTTACAGCTACATATAGGTAGGCTGTTTTTCTCTACTAATCTATGCAGATGTGCTTCTGCACAACTCATCTGAAAAGATTGGTGCCATTCCACAGAGACACAGACTGGTATCCACAGGTCACCAAAATGCAATAGCCAGAATTGAAGAGTTTGCTGAATATTTAGACAAAAAAAAAAAAACCCCAACTTAGAAATTGTGTGTGTGGTGGGGGGATGAAATAAAACAGTAATTCCCAGGTGAATATAAGCAGGTACAATCCTTCCATAAATAGCTCTTACTGTGATTTAGAAAAAAGAAAATCCTAGTCTTTCTCAATTCATCACTTGTTGAGTATTTATAAAAATTTTACAGGATCACCTTACTCATTTTCACACAGCAACCCTCTTGGTGGGTATGGTTTCCTCTATTACCCTGAGAGGAAAACTGAGACTCAGAGATGTTAACTCATAGGAGGCCCTATAGCTAGTCACCTGGGTGGGCTGATTTCAGCCAGTGGGCTTAATCTTTTGTCTATATCACCTTCCAGTGTTACGGCCTCAGGGGGCAGATCCCTTGAAGAAAGAAAACACAGGGAGGGGAAGGAGAGCCACATGCCTCTGGAAATACAGAGGGACATGCTGCCTTCACATAAAGGTAACAATCACGGTATCTTCCCATTGTTTGGGAGAATGTTAAGGAGGTCCAGGTGGCTCATGTACGGTCTTGGTACATGGAAAGGAGTCACCCCAGTGAAAGGGAAAACAAAGTTATGCCTCAACTCCAGACCAGCTCATGGCTGTTGGCTGCAGAAACACTTCACTGGGTCTTGACCTGGGCGTTGGTGCTGACTGCTTTGATGTGTGAGGAGGCCCCAGGTCATCAGCCCAGAATGACAGCACCAGGAGACTTTCTGCTTCTCAGTCCTGCTATCTATGAGACTCATTCTTCATTGCCAGAATGACAGATTGCCTTGTGTCATGCTGGGGGTGTGCATGTGTGCACACTCAAACAGCTTCACTTGAAAAGCATGAGGTCATATAAATTAGAGAACTCTGCTTACATATGTAATTGCACATGGGAAAGGGAGGCTGGTTTTTATTATTAACCAATGATGACTTAAAACGTGTTGGAGAGATGGCCACCTCTCCAGAGGCAGAATTGTCCTCCTGTAAATGCTGTCCCCCAAAATTGAAGTCAGTCATAGTTCACTGGGGGGGGGGGTCAATGTCAGTCATGTAGGAAGTGCAAACAGCTCCCAACTCCATGGGAGAGCAAGAGAAACGGAAATAGTGGGCTGAGAAAGACAAGTGCAAATGTGATTGAAAAGTCAGCTCAGGGTTTAAAACTGGCCTCAAAGCAAATAACACATAGCATAACAATCACAAATGGACTCAGATGTCTTGGGACAAAATAAAGCTAAGGAAATTAGAACTATCAGCTGATTTATGAGTGGTCATAATGATGAATAAATGTTAATTTTTTTCAAATAATATAAATGTTATTCCTGTTTTATATATGAAAAAAACTGAAACCTGCAGAGGCTGAATAATGTGAAACAAATATCGTAAATGATGAATAGCATGGTCCGGACCCATGTTTGAGCTGAGCCCAAAGTCCATCATTGATTTAGACTGGGAAATGGCTACAATTTCTTAATACTACAAATTGAAAAATGGCACCCAATTCAAGGTATGCATAGAAGAGCCTGGAGCAAACCCTGTTGGTGATCTGTCCAGTATCCATACCCCTTTCAGGTCATGAGCTCCCTCTTAGATCAGAAACAGTGGCTAAGAGAGGTCCAGTTGAAGATTACCCTAGATCAATCAGAACTCCATCTGGGAATCAGAGACTGTATAACTAAATATCTAACATGAGGTTTGGAAAGGAAAGAGGAATGTTCCACAATTGGAGACATATTCCTTTGAGTATTTATGTTCCCTAATAGGTATTTGGTTAAAAATTTAAAAGAACATTATCTTGGAGAAGAGATGATTTTTCTTTTTTCTTTTCTTTCTTTCTTTCTTTCTTTTTAAGAAAGAGAGGGACAGTGAGAGAGAGAGAGAGAATCAATTTTGTTTAGTTTTTCATGTGGCCTTTATTGCTCCAACACAGGATTGTGTACATGGTGCTGGGATTCATACTCGCTCTTTGCACATGCCAGGCAAGTGCTATAACCACCGAGCCACGGCTCCGGCTGAGATGATTTTTCTTAGTATTAGATCAAAGAAAATGATTTATTAAAGAAAATACTAATACATTTTATTACAGAAAAAGTTGAGACTTTTGGATCTATAAATTCCATAACATCTAGAGATTTTTTTTTTGGAAGGGAGACTGAAAGAGAGAGAATTAATATTATTCATTTTTTTCACGTGGCTTTCATTGTTCCAGGATTCAATGTGTACATGGTGCTGGGATTTGAACTCACGTTCTTGCACATGCCAGGTAAGTGCCATAACTGCTGAACCACCACTCCAGCCCCCAAATCTAGGGAGAGTGTTAATAAACTGGAGAATTTGTATTGTATGCAGAATTTTTCTGCATACAATACAAATAGTTAATATCCTTTCTTTATGAAAAACCTCTGCAAACAGATGAAGTCTATAAGAGAAAACATTTACAAAGATTATGAACAAGCAATGGCAAAAAATATATTTTAAAAAAATGTTCAATTTAGTATTACTAGGAATCAAAGAACACAAGCTAAAATATATTACTATGTTCATTTACAAAACTTAGTAAGGATATGTTGGCTATCTGCTAGGCACCTCTGCTCTCCTCACCCTTCCTCAGGCTAGCCTCAGTTTGTCACCATGGCAGGGGCAGAGAAGCGAAAGGCCTCCTGAGGGCTGGCTCAGAACTGGCACACTGTCACCTCCACTGCAGCTCACAGACCAAAACAAGTCAAAGACCATAAAATATTGGAGGGAAATCAACTCTGCCTCCCGATGGAAGAATCTGCAAAGTCATATCACAAAGAAAAGATGGAGAAATGGTGCCGATCTTCAGTTTATCACAAGCATGTACAAGTGTCCCAATGACATTGAAAATTTTTTGCTTCTCTACCTACCATAGATATTTATGACCCACATGCTCTTGCACACATATGTATATGCAGTGTGTGTGTATGTGTGTATGTGTGTAGGTGCACAGTGTTCAGTGTATGCCATTTGCATAGGTACCACACAAAAGAGAATATCCAAATAGCCAATAAGTCTAGAAGATGCTCAATAGCAATAATACTACTTACCATGGAACTTTAAATTAAAACCATCAAACATCTGTACCTACCCACCAGAACAGCTAAAATTAAAAAAAAAAAAAACAGGCAATACCACACATTGGTGAGTATGGAGTTACTGGGACTTAAACACCTATAGAACCACTTTGGAACTTTTCCATTTCTACTGACTGAACATATGCCCATCTCGTGGCCTAGCAACTCCACTCCCAGGTATACACTCCAAAGAAGGATATCAAAGCTTAAGAATATCCACAGAAGTATATTCATAATAGACTGAACCTACCCAAATGCTCATCCACAATAGAATAGATAAATAATGAAGGTATCTTTTTCCATAAAATAGAATATTATACTGCAACTAAAATAACTGCTACTAATAATAATAACATTGAGGGGCTAGAGTGGTGGCTCAGCAGTTGTGGGACTCACCCAGCTTGCGCAAGGACCCAGGTTCAAACTCCAGCACCACATACACAACTAAATGTTGAAGAAACAAAGGCCAGATGAAAAAGAAAAGTTGATTTCTCTTTTTCTCTTCTCACTCTCTCACTCTCTCCCTCTATTTAAAATAATAACATTGATAATTCTAACAGACATAATATTGAGCAAAAAAGCATATCAAAACAAAATATATATTTATGATTATATTGATAAAAATTAAAACACAGGCAAAACTAACTTGTGGTTATAGAAATCAGAATGCCTGGCACAAAGCCCCTGGAGTGCTAATTTACTAGTCTTGATCTGGGTTATGGCTTTACATGGCAAAACTTCAAGCTACATACTTAATGCTTGGGCTCTTTGCCCTATATATGTCATATTTAGTTGTAGCTACAAAATAACAAAAAAAAAATAGATTTGTTTGGAAGTGACTTGTATTGAAATGCAAATGCCTAGTGGAGAGTGTCCTCATTTTAACCCACCACACAGCTCTCCTGAAGCTGGGCACGGACTGCGAGCCAGATGAGCTTGCGGTACTAACAAAACCCATTAAGAGACCTGGCCTCTGCGAGCAAGAGGAGCAGGGCTAGGACGGCCCTGACAGAAAACAAAAGCACTGCCAGCTCCAGGAAGTCCTCAAGGCAGCCAAATCCATCTGAGTGCCCCTGCCTCTACATGGCTCTGTTACTCAACTCCTTCCTCCTCAGCTCCCTGACCTCTGAGCATGAGCCTCAGCTGTCATGATCTCTTGGCTTTTTAAAATGACCCAGGCACAGAGCAGAGACTACACTGTCTGATTCTAGTGAGTTGCTGCAAACATGTCATGAGAGATGACAGCCGTCTTAAAGGGACCCAACTGAAAGAGCTCGTTCTCACAGCCCTCCCCGTTGTCTTTCTCTTCTTTCTCCTGCTTCCTCTACCCAATCCCTCATTGTCAGTATACTTAGGATTTTTTCATTGATAAAAATGAGATCCATGTTCCTCTGGCTTGGGGCTGCCTAGTGGATATCTGAGACAAGCTGCTACAAGAAAGGATATAAATAAAAAGATAGAACTCATTCTGGGGCACTCTGTCGTCAAGCAGACTGTTAACATAAATCACTGCATTTCCATAACACAACATAAACTGATCATTTCGTTTATGCAGACTTTGCCCCAAAATTTCCTAAATGTGCCACAATTTGTCTCACATAGGTTTTAAGATACATATGATTTTAAACAGTGTAATGTTCAAGTGTATCTGGACTCTATCAGGGTTGACAATAAATTTGATTTATGTAGCAAAGTAGATTACTGAGGCCTGAACACATAGCTCACAGTAATCAAAGAAACATATGGAGAGAAAGATGGGGAAATAATTTTTGAGGTTAAAAAAAAAATCAAACAGCGTACCTTTTCTGGAGAGATAGAATCCACCTACAACTGATTTGCTTTACAGCCATGAGGACCTACCTGTTCTCTGTGCTACTACGTCCTGGAATAATGTGAATGAAATCAGAAACCCTTTTGCAAGGAGACTCCTGGGAGATGATGTTGACTTCAGTGTGTCCCATACCATGTAACCAACCAGCAACCCGTTAAATCCTGATGCAAACAGATAGAGGACTGCCATGTTCTTCTACAGGCTGAAGTTGGAGGCATGTCCAGGTACCTCCCGGGAAGTCCTACCCACAATGTCATGACTACCCAAGTGAAAAGGCCAGGAGAATGTCCAGCTGCCCTCTCCTAGAATCCTGAGACATCTGGCTCCAAGCAGGCAGTACAGCCACTCCTCAGCACCTCAGCGCTAACCTCAAAGATACTAAATGCTAAGGGAAAGCCTATGCTCTTCCTCCATCCAATCATAGCTGTGTTTTCAAAGGCTGTAACTGGGCTCAACGCATTGACTGAGCAATTTGGTTGAATGAGGTGTTCTAAAGCAACAGGTATACATGGAAAGAAAGGAAACTCCCTGGGCAGATGCTGAAGAACCCAATCCTGTATTCACTTTCATAAGAGTATTAAGTCCCAATTACACACGGGAGTTACAAAGCTCCTTGGATCTTCATTCATTCACTCACTTGGTATGCCCTGACCATTACCTATAAGCTGGAAACTATGCTGGATGGAGAAAACAGATATCAGTAATAAGATAATTCCTGTCTGTGAGAAGCTTGAGGAGTGCTCAAAAACAGGTCATTACAACGAGGGCCCAAACGCTATGGCTGGGGGTGTGAAGGCCTCCAACAAGACCAGTAGGTGGACTTACGACCATCTGCAGATAGCAGGTCCAGCCCTGAGCCTGTGTTACCTTAGGAGGAAAGTCTTCATAGATGCAATTAAATTAATCATCTTGATATGAGGAGATTATCTTGGATTATCTTGTCGGGATCTAAATCCATTCACAAGTGTCCATATATGACAGGGGCAAAGGGAGATTTGCTACAGACAAACAGAAAAGGAAGCGTGCGAAGACAGAGGCAGAGACTGGAGTGGTGCAGCACAGGCCAAGGAATGTGTGCAGCTACCAGAGCTGGAAGAGTCAGAGAGGCTTTCTCCTCCAGAACCTTCGGAGGAAATGAGGCCTTGCCTTTGCCTGCATTTCAGATGCTCGCCTTCAGAACCACAACAGAATGAAGTTCTGAGCTGGGTTGGTGGTGCGTGCCTGTAATCCCAGTAGAATCTGGTCCTGAAGTGAATGAGCTAATCCAATAGGAATTTCTCAGACCAGATTGTGTCAGAGTTCAAGTAAATCTTAGTAACTATTCTCAATATCGGGCTATTTGTTAATTCAACAAATATTCATTAGGCTATTATGGTGTTCAAGGATATTCAAACATCAAATCTCAAGAACTTTATTTTGATAAATGAGATCTCTAAAACATTGTCACATATCCCAGAGGAAGTTTTCAAGAAGGTATTCATAAAAACACAACAACTATGAACAAACAATGCTGAGAAATCCTTTCTCATATATTGCTTGCTGAAGTATAAATTAAAGCAACATTTCTGAAAAGCGTTTTGTTAATACATGCCCAAATCCCAGCCACTTGGGAGAATAAGGCAGGAGGATCATGATTTAGAAAACCAGCCTTGGCAACTACAACTGGGGTTGTAGCCCAGTGGCACAGATTGCCACTTGGATTCAATCCCTACTACCACAAAATTCATAATAATAATTTTTGAGGAAAGAGTGACTAAAAACTTCCCCAAATTGATGAAAGATACAAAGCTACTGATACAAGAAGCTCACCAACCTCCACAGGATAAACCTAAAGAAATCATAATCAAACTATAGAAAATTAAAGACAAAGGGGCTGGAGCAGTGGCTCAGCAGTTGGAACACTTGCCTGGCATGTGCAAGGACCCAGGTTCAAACCCCAGCACCAGGTTCAAACCACCACCCCAGCAATCCCAGCACCACATACACAACTAGGTGTCGAAGAAACAAAGGTCAGATGAAAAACTAAATAGAGTTAATTCTCTCTTTCATTCACTCTCTCACTGCCTCCCTCTCTCAAAAAAAAAATTATAAAAAGAAAATTAAAGACAAAAAGGTCTTGAAAGTTAAAAGAGAAAAATTATGCACTAACAGGAAATAATTTTAATAACCACTAATTTTACCTTAGAAATACTGAAGGCTAGAAGCAAGAAGAGTAAAATTATTTCAGTGCCAAAATTAAAAATTATCAGAATCCTATACCCAGGATAATATCACTTAGGTAAATCCATTTCCCAAAGGAGGCAAACAGAGAGATTTCACCGCTGAGACACTCTGAATGAATTGTTAAAAGTTTTTCAGACAGTAGGGAAATGACAGGATCTTGGATCTTCAGGAACAAGTAAGAAAAACAGAAATGATAAATATCGGGTAAGTGTAGTAAATCATGATTCTCCTCTTGAGTCCTTTAAAACATGCATGACAATTCAAAACAAAAGTGGTCGTTTTCTGAGAGGGGTTGTTATACATAGTCGTGATCTATAAGATAACGATAGTGCACACAGAGGAGGGTAGAGGGCCTGTCTTGGTGATGTTAGAACAAAGACTTAATTAACAAGAAACATATTCATGCTCTGGATATGAACTGGGAGCTGGAAGATTATCCTCCAGGCCAGAGCAAGCTGTGACCAAAAGACCTTGCCCATTGTCACTCTCACACCCATTTTATCCATCCTTCCTTCCAAATCCAAAGCCTTTCCCACCCTTTCTTCAGCAGTTGATTTACAGCTATCTTTAAAATAGGGCTGGACCTTTACAGATTTAATGCAATCCCCATCAAGATACCTATGGCATTTTTCAGAGATATAGATAAAGCAATTCTCAAGTTCATATGGAACAACAGGAGACCCAGACTAGCCAAAACACTACTCTATAGAAAGGAAGAAATAGGGGGTATCTCAAACCCTGACCTGAAATTATATTACAGAGCTGTAGTAGCAAAAACAGCATGGTATTGGTATCAAAACAGAACCCAAGACCAGTGGAACCGAATAGAAGATCCTGAGACAAACCCTCATATCCTTAACTATTTGATATTTGATAAAGGAGGCAAAAGTATAGTGTGGAAGAAAGATAGCCTGTACAACAAATGGTGTACGACAAACTGGACAGCCATTTGTAGACAACTGAAGCTGGATCCTTATCTTTCGCCCTGCACAAAAATTAAATCAAAATGGATCAAAGAC
>PVKS010038034.1:0-18238 GCA_004027875.1 Aplodontia rufa
TTTTTTTTTTTTTTTTTTGGTACCAGGGATTGAATCCAGGGATGCTGAACCACCAAGCCACATCATCAGCCCTTTTTTTTTTTATAAGTTTTTTTTTTTTTAAGAGAGAAGGACAGTGAGAGAGACAGAAAAAGAGAGAAACAACTTTATTTAGTTTTTCACATGGCCTTAGTTGCTCCAACACTTAGTTGTGTATGTGGTGCTGGGGTTTGAACCCGGGTCCTTGTGCTTGTCAGGCAAGCGCCGAAACCACTGAGCCACTGCTCCAGCCCCCATCACCAGCCCTTTTAATTTTTATTTTGAGATTGGTTCTTTCTAAATTGCTTAGGCCCTTGATAAGTTGACGAGGCTGGCTGGGAACTTGCTATTCTCCTGAGCCACTGGGACACCTCTGTAAATTAAGAAAAAAAAAAAGTACTATGGCAACATAAGAAAGTGCTTAGAGGTGTCAGTCTGGCTGGGAGGCAGGGACACTGGGGGACTCTTTTGATGTTGCATAGACAGTTGCATAGACATTGCTGTTGTTTTCTTTTTATATTTTTAAACCTATATTGGAAGGTGTGTGTTGGGAAGTTTTTAAGGGAAGTAGGGAAGGGAGACTGTTGCAGATTTTAGGGAGGGCTTTGCCCCATCCTTTCTTTACTTGAAATATTTCTCCAGTTCACCAAACAATTTGCTACCTTCCTTACTTCTTCTATGCTTTTTACCTCTGCATCCCTCCAGGCTGTGTGGCAAGGCCTGCATCAATGACCACATCTCCAATGGGCCATTTCTAATTGCCCTCATGTTTATTCATCTAAAGATCCACCCTAACACACTTTAGTAATTATGAATCAAATTTTAGGCACAACTTGTACACCCATCTGAGATCATCAGGTCACACTTTCTTTTACGATACAGTAGTTAAAATCTAATCAATCTAAGGTTCCATGAACTACCCATCAATAAACAATTTCATTTCTTAACACTGTTAAGAATTATGGGTTAAAGAAAATGATTCAGAATAAAGCACAGAGCAACTTTTTCTTCAAGGTGTTCTAAATATGAACATTTTCCAAAATTGTATCATGAATTGCTATTCCCAAGCAGTCGGCCAGACGCAAGGAGAGCAAAGGTGGAGCAAAGTTTCTCGAACATGACACCTGAAGTCTGTGAATTAAAATGTTAGACGTGTGTACCGAGTGCGGAGAGATAGGTCAGGATGCTGAGACCTGAATTGACCCAGAAAGGTTACAGACACTTTGTCCTCCATAGAATGACCAATGCCATCTGTTTGAATCTACATATTTAAGTACCATTAAGGAAAAAGGTGAGTCTTCTATTTGGCAAAAATGGGAATTCATGCTTCTAAAAATATGTTATTTTTTTTTAAACTACCAAACTCAACAAATTAGCAAACTCAAAAAAAAAAGTTAAAGATGAATGAAAATCTTAAAATATTTCATTTCAATTGACTAAAGAAGGAAAGAGCTTTATGAAGATATTGTCCATGGAAGGGCTGACAACTGGATGTGTGTGCCTGAGAAAAGATGACAGGCAGAACGAAAATCACCTAAGACTCCAAGAAAATTAATATTTAGAGAGCAGCACTGGGTATTCCTTCATTTATCCATCCATATGGCACAGGTTAGCTGCAGTCTATACAGAAAGCATCAAACAGTAATTAAGAATTGGGCCCTGGGTACTTGACTGCCTGGGATTAGCATCCCAGCCTTACTATTTACATCTCTGCAGTAAATGTAAACTAGGAATAGCAATAGTACCTCTCTTAGAGTTGTTGTGAGAATTTAATGTGTTAAAACATGTGAAGCACTTAGAACAATGTGTACCACGCACTCAGCCTCGTCTTCATGGTGCTAGTTATAACCCTTCATATGACCACTAGAAGCTCTACCAGTGCTGGTCTTGCCACTCAGGGTTGGGAGATGGATGCCGAAGACAGAGATGGCACACAGTATTTCTACTCAAGCTCAAAGACCAGCAAACTAACCAACAACCCAATGTGGCCAATGGACTAAAGAGTAAAGTACAAGATGCTCTGGAGGCCTGGAGTTGTCACTGCTTCCATGTCAGACATCACATCCACTTCCAGAGGCATCTTAGCCAGCACAGTCCTCTCCAAGTAACTCTCTATGAGAAATAATGAAATAAATCAGGTGTTTTTATGTTTTATGTTTTTAATTTTTCTTAATCACCTTCTGATACAGAGATCAATGAATACTTAATATCTTAGCAGGAACCAAATAATTCCAAACTGAAAATCTCGAGCTGCCTTTGTTATATCTGATCAATGTCAGGGTTTGACACTGATCATTTTGCATGATACTTTTAAGATGTACTAATATGGTAAAATACAAATGTCACAAGCAAAGATTAAAAATAAAATAGATGAGATTTGCAGCAAACAATAATATTAGGGCACAGAATACTAGAATTGGCAAGAACATTACTGGACACTAGTTCCCCACAATTTTTAACAAACAAAGAACCACGTGTATGAAGCAGTTAAGATACTTAGCTAAAATCTCATACTACCTGGGGACAGAACAGAGAACCTAGGTTCTCAGTGGACATATAGGGAACTAGTGACTCCTGAATAAAAGCAGGATTTCTGAACATAAACAAGGATGGCTCAAAAGTAACTCCTCACAGAAGCAGTCACACCTGTAGATACCCATCCATCCATGTATCTGTCAGCTCAGCAAATATTCTGTGAGCACCATCTGTGCTGTGTAGAGGTGGAAACAGCAGGGTGACGGACAGACACCTCCCTGTCCTCACAGATAAAACAAGAGAGATTCAGCCTCTAAGGAGGCATCACAGCAAAGCTTGTCAGTGTCATAGGGGAAGCACAAGGTTCTGGCAAAACAGCCAGGAGAGGCCCCCAGACCTGGAATTAGAAAGATATTATACACTTGTCATTTTCCAAAAGCCTGAGGATGCTGGTTGCCATTCCCTTCAGTAGCTATGGAACAAAACGATATGCCTGAAAAAAGTCATTGCTATTTGAGATCTTCAAAACATCTTTACAACCAAACTGGGTGAGCTGGAAGGTGTTTTTCCTGAACAGAATAAAAATGATGTCCTTATAGTGTCACTGGCTCAAGTCATCAGCAAACAGCAGTTTTCAGGTGTAATTACTATTTATCTGATTTAATTTTACCTCTTCCTCCCCACAGTCCTACTGCCTCAAAATAGTCAAAGGGATTATTTTTTTTTTTTCATCTGAAACCTCTTTATTGTTTTAGGGTTTAGGCTGAGTTTCTACTAGAAATTAAAGTCCAAAGGAGTAATGGGATTTAAAAGACCGTACGTAACCATACCCCTGGACCCTCAGAGGCCTTCAACACCAGTGTCCAGGCACCATGAAAAATGTTTTCACTATCTGTCTTTCTTTTCCTTTCACTGGGCTCTAAATTTCAAGGAATGATTAAAGCCCATTTAAGAAAAGAACAAAGGGAACCACGACTACCGGGAACAGAACCTTTACAGGTGCTTAAAATGAATGCTGCCTTCTCTGGAAGGACAACGCATTTATCCATTTAATCCTTGAAGCTCAATTTCAAGTCCTCACTTTCATTTACCTCCTCTGGCTAGAAGTCCTGAACTAAGCCTGATCATTCCTGGTCTCTATGGACTTGAGAGTTCCAAAGGAAATGAAAAGAAGCTATTTATAGGAAAACCTTAATTACAAATGCTTGTGATCCAGAGAATGGTTCTGACAGGTGACCATGTCAAATGAGCACCAGAGCCCCCAACCAAGCACAGTATCAAGTCTGTCTTCAAGGGGAGTAGTTAAGAATGGATGGTGTGCGGCCATGGTCTCCTCTCCAATGCTCAAAAGTATTTTCAGTGGGGTGAAAAAAAACTGGGGCGTGGAGAAAAGATAAAACCTGGTCAACAACCCCACGCTTGACATGCTATGATTACCCAAGATGAAATGTTTTTTACCTCCAGGAAGGGAAAGTAGAAAGTAGTGGTTTTGAAGAAGGACCCTGACTGTAATTTACTCTTTTTGGCCAACTGAAATATTTGGAACAACTTCTTCACAGTTCAGATTGCAGCAACCAGAATACAAACAGACACTGGGTTAAGGCTTAATGAAGAAATTCTCTTAAAAATCACTGAGGAGGGGCTGCAGCAGTTGCTCAGTGGTTACAGCACTTACCTGGTATGTGCAAGTTCAAACCCCATACACAACGAAGTGTTGCAGCAAGGAAGTCCACATGAAAAACTAAATAAAATTGATTCTCTCTTTCTTTCTCTCTCACTGTTCATCTCTCTTAAAAAAAATCACTAAGGAGCCAAAGAAATTTTATGTGGATTATGTCTATCAATATTTATCAAACTAAGAAATCAAGAATTTAAAAAATACTTATTAGCTTATTTAAAATAATAAGCTCAATATAAATAACATTTATGTGAAGATAATTATATTTACCTAAGCAAAAAAAATACTGAAAATAGTATTATTAATTTATATTTTCATGAATCTCTAATGTTTGACTTAGTAGAAGAAACCTGGATGCTCATATCTGTTTTTGGGTCAATGACTTTTATATGGTTTTTGTTGGTGGTGCTGGTGAAGTATGTGAAGAAAACCCAGCTTCATGGGTAATTAGTTTAAGGAGACAGTATTTAAATAGCCTCCACATCTTCAGGTATGTCATGCTGTAGCTACAAGACTAATGTACATTCACAAGAGATTGATGGTGAAAAAGCCAAATTACTTCATGCTATCAGGAGAACTGCACTTTCTTGGACCACATGGGGTTTGAGAACCTGGCTTACTCAATGGCCTATAGCAATAGGTACTTATTGTCTAGAAGGTGAGGAGTCCAGTATCCCAAAGTGGTAAAGGACCAATAAGGGAAAAAAAAAAATTCCCCAGTGCCTCAACACCATTGGCCGTATGTCTAGACTGTTTTCTAGAAGTGCTTCTGTTCTAATCCATGATGTAAGTCACAGAGCCAGGACCCACTTTCCCATTAGTGAAACGAGAACTTATGATTATGAACCTGGGAAGTTAAGGACCAAAGGATCTTTAAACTCATGTCAATGACTTCACTATGAAACTGTTCAAGACACAGCCTTTCCAAGATGAAGCAGAGATGCCTGATTTCTCACTCTGTTATTTTTATTTTCTTTATGAAATTGTTCCTCTGCCCATAAGTCATAAGGACACTTATGAGAAATAGTCTATCAATATTTGATGTCTAATTATCTTTCATATCTGACTGAAATGAATCAACTAATTTGGCAGTCCACCAAGGAAATGTTAGATATTTTCTAATCCTGGATTTTCTCATCTCCCAGCAGAGTGTGATCAGCTCCACTCTGTAGCAATTTAAGCAAACAAGACATAACCAGTTTGCAGAGCAAATGCCAAGAACAGTAAAATAAAAGCTAAAGAGAAAGCATGATAATGGTAAACATCTACAGGAGTAATGCAGTCATGGGGCCAGGAAAAGAAGGGAAAACCCACATTTGCATAAAACTGCACCTTCCTGCTCCCCAAGACTTTCTTCTGTCATTTTGCTCCCGTTCTTTATACTTCCAGGTACATGACTCACATGGTCTCTCTCTTCTGACCAGGATAGTTTTCCTTTTCTTTTTCTTTTCTTAGTTGATATATATCTCAGTCCTTCAGGTATCAGATTAGATGTCCTCTGTTTAGTAACACTGCTGCTACCTCTACACCTCTTCCCTATATCAGGTTAGGTCTTCTTAAAAACCTGTTAAGTCTTCCCAGCAGCTCAGGAGATTGAGGCAAGGGGATCACAAGTTTAAGGTCAGCCTCAACAATTTAGTGAGGCCCTAAACAAATTAGAGGGATCCTGTCTCAAAAATAAGTAAATAAATAAAAATAAAAATGGCATCTTTTCCCCAAAAAATCTAGAATTGGCATACTGCAGAAAGACATAGCTACATCAATGTTTATAGCAGCTCAATTTATAATAACTAAACTATGGAAACAACCCAGGTGCCCCTCTCTGGATGAGGGGATTCAAAAACTGTACATATTATTATTATACATATATAATGGAGTTCTACTCTGCTATTAGAGGGAATGATATCATGGAATTTGCAGCCAAATGGATGGAGATGGGAAAAAATTATGTTGAGTGAAATATTCCAAACTCTCATATGTAGAAGCCAGAGGAAAATCTAAGACAGGATGAAAGTTACCTAAGTTTAAATAATAAACTCAACAGTTGAAATTTCACATAAGCTGGGGGAACCATCACTATGAAGGTGGGGGGAGAAAGGAGGGAGGCAGAGAGGGGAGGGAGGAATTACGGGGGTTTTATGAATGTAACTGGGAATTCTTGACTCCCATGAGAAGCCCAACTATACACAGGCAGGCAGAGAAACTCAGAAATTTCAAAAATTAATATACTATCTACAACATGGGGATACTGCAGAAGAGACATGAGAGCAGGGAGTGGACGAAGTCAGGACATCCTGGAGTAGGATCGGCCTTAACATACTTTGTCAATATCCATGTATGTATGAATATATAACAATGATTCCCTCCAATATGTAAGACTATTTTGAACAAATAAAAAGTGGGGTGACTTGGGAAGTAGCTCAGTGGTTAAGTACCCCTGGGTTCAATCCCTGCTACCAAAAACAAAACAAAACAAAACACAACAAAACAAATCTTACTAAGTCCCAAGTTTTCAGTTCTGTGAACATAAAAAACATTCAAATATTATTTCAAAGTTACCATAAGTGGTATATGTGTTGCTCGATTTCTTTTCATTGGTGTTCCATCTGGGAGGATGGGATAAAAGTGGTTAACATTTTTGCAGGTATTTGATTTCTCCATGTTTTCTACCTTATGTTTGATATTGGGGAGTGGCCATAATTCTTCAGGGAGGGGTAGCCTTCCCTTCTAGACTCTTATGCTCCTTGAAGGTATGGCACAAACCTTGCTATTTCAACAATCTACAGTGCTTAGTGGTATCTAGACCCTCAAAAAATATGTATGGAATGATTAAATCTATTATTTTTTTTTATTTTTCTTTTTGGTACCAGGAATGGAACCAAAAGGTGCTTAACCATTGAGTCACATCCCTAGACCTTTTTAATTTTTATTTTGAGGCAAGGTTTAGATAAGTTGCTTACGGCCTTGCTAAACTGCTGAGGCTGGCTTTGAAACTGCCATTCTCCTGCCTCAGCCTCCTTAGTTGCTAGGATTATAGGAGCTGGTGGGATTACAGATGTGTGCCACTGCACCTGGTCAATGAATACATTCTTACATCAGGATCTAGTTACAAGGTGACTTAGCCACACAGGCAGTGAGTGGTCTGCATGGCTGCATTCGCCCAAAAGATGGCATTTGTGGAAGGAGCAAAATTGAATCTGGATCTCTTTTTGAGGTGTAGTTCTAAGTTATGTTTTATTGTTCCAATTTTCTTTTCACTCTGAGGTGAAGTCACATCCCAAAACACACGAAAAGGAAAATATTTTATTTTCTGTGTTACTGTATTAATTAATTGAGTTTTTCCAAGAGGCTATAAACATGGGGCTAGTAATAATTTACAGTGGGTCAGAGTCATAAACAGTGTTAGTTTTATTTCCTTTACTGCTAGTGTAATACAAAGTTGTATAATCTATGTTAACTGTAGGCTGGTTAAAAGTGATCATGGGCTCATAAATGTTTATAATCCTATATGCAAAGCTGGAGTGCAGCCTGCTCTCAATGTGGATGGATAACCAGGAAGAGAACAGGCGGCCAGAGACCACCCTGGCATCAAATCCAAGAGTTTATCTTCTGTCCTCAGATTTCCTGATATCTTTGCTGCCGCATACGGACAGAGGCATTAACGTTCTTGTGGAAGCCTCTGTGTATCTAACTTCATGACAACTTGCCCTTGCCAGTTTCCTGGATCACTCTTCTCCCTTCCCACCCACTCTGCACCCACCTCTATTAACCATGGTCCATTACCACAGTCAAGTCATGGGGCCCCAGTGCCACACTGCGAAAGAACAGCGGTGAGGGCTCCAGACGTCAGGGTTTAGGCCTGGTCCTGCCGCTAGCTATTTGTATGACTGTGGGAAGACACTTAATTCTGCGTACTTTACATTTTTATCTGTAAAATGAGGAGGTCACAAAAGCTCTTCAAGGTTAATTTTTCTTCTATACTGTTCGTTATTCTCCCCTCTGGAAACGCACCTGCTCGTAACAGGGTCCATTTATTTGCAGTCCTAACACTACCTTCGTAGCCCAATCTCTTTCTGTGTCATTTGTCCACTTGCCATTTTCACTTAAATGTTCCAGTGACATTCAAGACTTAAAGGCTGTACGCTTCCGGTAGCAGAGGACATCGGTACCATTCTCTTGGAAAGCAATCTAGTAATGGGTTTCAGGAGTCATGAAATAACGTGTGTGTTTTTTTTTTTTTTTGGCATCATAATTCTACTTCTAGCAATGTATCATTAGGAAATGATTCAAAATATTGTTTTAAAAAAGCCCTTAGAAAGGAAAAGTTCACTGTCACAAAAAAAGAAAGGAAAAAATAATAATCCAAGTCATCAACAATTAGCATATTATTATGTAAACTGCAATGCCTTCTTTTGAACTTGTAAACAGTCATTAAAATGGTAATTATAAAGGGCCATATTGCACTATGAAAAACTACATAACATTATGCATAATTTTATGGAAAGTGAAACAAACAGGACCTAAAATATATGTACATATAAAACAACAAAAAAGTATTAAACAGACCTGCATGATATAAAAAATGACATTTGTTATTTTTAGAAATTTTATTAAGGATGTAGGGTAGATTTTATTTTCTCTGATTTTTCATACTTACATGTCTATATGACTTGTGTTATTGGAAAAAAAAAAACTGATCTCATTTCCTTCTTAAAGTCTTGTATTTCTCTGGCTTCCCTGTGGCTAAAAGTGGCCCAAGTCCTTTAGAGGCTCTGCCATGGAGTTCTAAATGGTCTTTTTCTGTTTCTTTGAACCTGCACATGCTGACAGTCCCTACGTAAAAACGAATCTTTGGGGCTGGAGCAGTGGCTCGGCGGTTACAGCGTTCGCCCAGCATGCACAAGTACATGGGTTCAAACCCCAGCACCCACGTACACAACTAAGTGTCAGAGCAATGAAAGTCACGTGAAAAACTCAATAGAAATTGATTCTGTCTCTCTCACTTTCCTTCTCTCTTTAAAAAAAGGAAAGTGAATCTTTTTCTACAAGTTTGTCCATTCTCTCTCTTCCTAAAACAAGGACTCATTTCTCACACCAGAATGCATTTTCAAACATCATCCAAAATAACCCCATGTATTTCCACATAGTTTTCTGCCTTCCATGTCTGAAAACTGCCCCCTCAGATGCTTCGCTTTGCTTCCTATTATCTGTCAATTTCAACCTTGGGCTGCAGGACGGACCCTAATATGCTTTATCATGTTATATGTTCCCAACTTATTAACCTATTTTTCAGATTTCCCCTTCCAGACTCCTCTGTCTAAACAGATTTACTTGCTATCTTTAGGTTCTAACAGAGCAAGGAACATGATATTTAGTTTCAGACAAATCCTAGGAGGGATTGTTACACGGATGGTCTCACCGGCACCGAGGATGGGAGGCACAACTCACACACCTTGCTTCCTTTTTTGATGGAATCACAAACTTACATCAGGGCAAGGATTTCAGTAGGTGTCTGACAAAGTGTTTTGAAACATCCTTTTAGACAAGACTGAGAAAGGTGAGCTAGATGATAATGTAAATCAGTGAAATTAACCAAACGCTGAATACGTCTACACCAGATGCTAGGGTAAAAGAGGCCAATCTGGAGAGAAGCCACACAGGATAGGTGTATGGCTTTCTATCTGCTACTGAGCTCCATGACACATTTTTTTTTTTTTTTTTAAAGAAAGAGGGACAGTGAGAGAGAGAAAGACAGAATCAATTTTATTTAGTTTTTCACATGGCTTTTGTTGCTCAGACACTTCATTTGTGTACATGGTGCTAGGGTTTGAACCTGCGTACTCACGCATGCTAGGCAAGCGCTGTAACCACCGGGCCATCGCTCCAGCCCCTCCACGACACTTTTTAAAACTGGGAGACGTAAGTAAATAATTATCAGCTATTCTTACCAAAGTTTCCAATTGCAATAGCTGGAAAGGATAGACAATATATTGAATGGCAAGGGAAAAACAAGACCAAAGGTCCTAGAAAATCAGAAAGTTCAGAACTTGAAATGAAATACAGATAAAGGTGAATCCTGTCACATGTATTCTGAAACCTTGCCTGGACAATGGGTGGTTTCATTGCAGTGATGACTGTAGCATGAGATGGGTCCACGGCCGCAATTAGCATAGTCCATGTTTGTGGACTGACAGTGACCTGCGCAGTGAGAGGGCGATTTCATATGTGCTATAGGTTGACCAAGGTTTGTAAATGTTGCTTCTATAAACTCTGGGTATTTGAAATGCTGGGAAGCTGTTAAATAAAGTGGTCCCACCAAGAAATGGATTCCTTTGCTACCAAAGAATGTGAAGCCAGGTGGATCTTCCTTAGCAGTTTCTAGGTGCCCTGCCTGTGTATCTGGAGCATTCCTTCAGGACTGAAGAATTCAGAACATGAAGAGGAGCTGCTGCAAATCAGAGAGGGGAGGCAACCCTGAGTTAGGCCCAGCAGCTGCTCCAAATCTTTCATGTTAAAATCAATTGCCCAAAGGGGCAAGATAAATAACCCTTCAATCTTTCAATCAGATTCTTAGATCTCGCATTTTACATCTACATCAAGAGTAGGAAAGACTGCCAAAAGACATGACCTTTTCATGTAAGAAAAGATCCTGGTCTTAGTCGTAATTTGTTTTTCTTAACGATTGTTCACAGTTTCCACTATGTGAAATGTAATAACTTTACTTCAATTTGCCACTGCAGTTCACAAAAATGAAATTTATCAAGAAATCAATTTTAAATCAGCCATCTGGAACTTCTTAAACAAAGCTGAAGAAAAAGTATATATTTTGTCCTATTTAAAATTCTACCTTAAAACTGCCTTTGCTGTTATTTAAAGAAAAAAGAAAACTGAACAACATCTAGTGCTATAATATTTGTTAAAAATAAGAATGAAAGACCCTGAAGGATGGATTAAAATGAATTTCAAGGCCATTAAATATCTGGATCATTTTTAAAACAATAACTTTTCATTAATTTAGAGTTCATCAATTTAGAAAAGGAATATAACTGAAACTTGGGATATTTATTAAGGCAAATTATTTTTCATACATCAGTGTTAATACTTTTTGTATAGAAAAAGAAGTAGCAATTACGGTGAAGCCTTAAGTTACTCAGTAAAATATTCATTATCACTAAGTTGATGCTCAAGAAGACAGTCTTAAATACTCCTAAAATGTTACAGCATTAGATATATGAAGATAATTCAGAATATTTATCAATTTTCAGATTTGGAAACTGAGGCCCAGAGAGGAAACAGACTGCCCAAGCCCATTGTGTTGGTTCCTGTGAGGTGAGGTCTAGTACCAGGTCTCCCAGCTCACTGTTAAATGCTGTCAATATCACGTCACAGGGAACTGAATACCAAAACAAACTAAGTCAAGAGACTCTGCCGACACACCTGTATCACACAGGGAACCATGCTGAGCCCCCCAGAAGGAATGGGTGGAGAAAAAAATCACTGGTTTTCTTAAGTTTATCACAGGGAGGACGATACACCTGAAACACTGAAAGTAAACACAAGGTTTAAATTTAAATGCAAGATATTAATTCAAGAAATAAAAACACATGATTAGCTTTCCATGTTGATATGGGTTCCCATAAACAAAGTCTTTGGAAAGATATCACAACATGAGGAGCTAGAAGAAAGCCTGGGGAGGAAGTAGAAGCTGAATTGTTTTTGAAGCACAGGAAGGGTTTAGCAGGAGAGGATGGTGTTACAGGAAGATGGAACCATACAAAGAGACAGTAACTCCATTCATACCATACAGAGTTCACGAGACAACACGTGGGATTGTCACTGGTATAGAAAAGTGGCATTGTCACTCAACATCAGGGTAATTTTCATTAAGAGGCAAAATGTTTAACTGCCCAGACAAGTTGGGGAAAGAGATATGAACTGGGAACTATTAATACAATGCTTGATTTATTTAGTTAGACTTCATTTTTTCCACAAGAAAATTGAGGTAGCTTTAAAAAGTATACAACACACACTGAATGAAATAAATCATTTTAAAACTGACAAACCAAAGAGTGAAACACACACAGAGAAAAGCAGCCCACATGGTCCAGAAGGTTGTCGGTTGGTAGTGAGTCCACGCAAGATGGAGGTGGGATAAGAAGGGACCTTTCCAGCAATGTCAGGATTTTTCATGTATTAGTTTCGAAAATAAACAAAAGCCCCTGTAGTTTAGGGAAAGCCTAGCCTTCCCTAATGATGAAACATCAAAGAGTCCATCCCTTGAGTGCTCATACAGAAGGTGCTGAAAGGTGCCCTGGGTGATGGCCCACGGTTATAATGAATAATTTCTCACATCTATGTTCCACACTCAGGGTAGGACAGGATCATGACAATGAGGCACAACTGCATTACAAAACAGCGTGGCCCATGTGCCCAGCTCCTCTTGCAATGTAAGAGCAAAATTCAGAACACATACCGTAGGGGAGGACGGTGTCTCTCTCATTTACTCAGCAACGAAAATCTATTGGTCACATACAATGTGAAAGGCGGGAGAACACTGTCATGAACAAAACAGCAGTTCTCATGGAGACAAGTATTCTAGTGGTGGAAGAAAGACCATGAACCTAAGCCAGAGGGTGATAAATGTTACCGGGAAACAAAGCCAAGGCAAAGTGATGGAGAACATCGTGGTGTGGAAAGCTGCTCTTTCAACATCACCACAGAAGACATCTGACACGGTAACATGTGGGCAAAAACCGACATGATGTGAAGAAGGAAAAAAAACCAAAACCCTGAGCTGTCCGGGAGAGAAATGGGGCAGGCAGAGCGCAGCGTGCGCAGAGTTCCCAAGAGGAAAGCGCGCCTGTCACGCCCGAGCAGCTGCGAGACCACCAGCCGCAGAGGTGAGACAGGGACTTGGAAGAATGAAGGGGTCAGGGGCAGGTGCCGATGGATGGAAGCAATCCTCGCTTCAGAACCCTCCTGTGTCTGCTTCAACACAAATCAAGGGCAGCTGAGGACCCCAGCGTGTACCGTAGAGCTGGACTGTGATCGTTTCAGCTTAAACGCTGTACTTAGAGCATGTAAGATAAACATCGACTGATGAAGGGCTGCCTCTAAAGTCCATCGACATAGACAATGCAGGTTGCCCTCTGTGTCCCTGGGTTCCCCTTTCATGGACGCAACCCATCTCAGATCAAAAAAGTCCAGAAGAAGAACTGTGTTTCTACTGGTTTTCTTTTCTCATTTTTTTTGAGCGGTACTGGGAATTGAACCCAGGGCGGCTTACCCACTGAGCCCCAGCCCTAGCGCTTTGTATTTTTTATTTTGAGACAGGGCCTCATTAAGTTGCTGAGGCTGGCTTTGAACTTGTACTCCTCCTCTCTCAGCCTCCCCAGCTGCTGGTATTACAGATGTGCACCACGACACTGGCTTCTACTAAATTCTTTTTATTCCCTAAACAAAACAGTATAACACTGTTTGCATAGCATTTACATTGCATTAGGTATCATAACTAATCTAGAGCCGTGTATGGGTTATATGAAAGCACTATATAGATCACTTTGTATTAAGCATCCAGAGATTTTGGTATCTGAGAAAGATACTGAGGATGACAAGAAAACTAGCTTCATGATTTCTGACACTTAACTACTCATAGAATGTCCTAATTTTACTTCTTGGTGGAACTTCTGAAATTTTTTAAATGCAAATTGCACTCTAAGTAATTGACATGCAGTATCAAAATCATATCTCATGTTTAAGTCAAATGAAAATTGTAAGGCACCTAACAAAGATGTGTTTGATTTTAGCAACAATCTGGCAATTGTGTGACTTAATCTACTGTCTAGGGCATCTCTGTGTGCCAAAAAAGCTATCAATTTAGAGAAGATAACTTCTAACTTCTTCCCCATAACAAGGGGACATGTATCCAGGACTCTGAAAAGTGGTATCAAATCATTTCCAGACGTGGAGAAGAGGAGCTTCAAAACAAACTGTTTTATGCCATGAGAAATTTCTATCAGGTATTAAGACACAGGGCCTACAAGACTGTCAGTAATTTGTTCCCTATTGAGTTCAGAGACCTTAGTCCCTCAGCAATTCCCCAGAAAAATACAAGTAAATAGCAATAGAAGCAGCAAGTCCCTAAGTGACAGAAAATATATTGATGGTCAACAACACACCACCTTTGTCTAAAGGTCACCTATGCTATGAAGAAAATACTGGAACGAGAAAACTAGGCTTCTGATGTCTGTCAAGAAGAAAGCTGACAGAGATCAGGTGTCCAAAATGAGCTCACCCACCGTAAGTCAAATCACGAGTATAAAAATCTGCGTGACATCAATTTGTACATTTAACAGTAACATTTAAAAAAAGGCTATGTGAAATGAAATGGAAAAAATTACCTGCTCAGCCAACAATGAAGCTAAGCTTGAATACGCATCTGCAAACTCTGGGCCGTATTTAATGGAATTCTTCAGAAGGATGATAGCCTCTTCTTTCTTCTCCTGGGACCTATAGGCAATAAGTGTGTGGGGGAGGATCTTTTATTAATACTTTGTTTAAATCGTCTGATTAGACTTTAGAATCTCATTTCCTTTTGGCAAAGACTGCCCATTCATTTTGGATTTTATGGCAAATAAATCAAGCTAGGCTAGCTCAACGTACTAGCAGTATCTTTCTGTCTCTGAATTCTCCTCAGAAAATAATGTGAAAATGCAGGTGATGCTATGAGTTGTTCACTCATTTTTTTTACCTTCTATTTCCTATTATTTACTTTTTGAGCATTTTATTAATAGTTTATAAGTTTGTTAACATGAAATGCTAATTTGGAGGCCATTACCTGGGTGGCATGGGAGCCAGTTTACCATGATATGGAAGACGACAGGGGCACCTGTTTCTGATTGTACCATTTTAAGCTGTGTTCCTAAAGGAGGCTGAGCCACCCACCAGGGACAGGACAGGCCACACTGCCAAGGTTAACCTTTGGTTTTCTGTCTAAAGCTAGATAAACTTCACACATAAATTATGAAATTAGAAAATACTGTGACCACTGATAGGCCAATAATGAGCTATTTTATCATCATATTTTTATTGGCACTGGGGCTAATGCAGTCTTCAGTGTGCATACACACTGCGACCTTAGCAGAACTCCTGCTATCAAAGGCCATGAGAGTGGCTCCTGCTACAAACAATCCCCTACGGGTTCAGTCTCTGTAGCATGAAGTTATGCAGCGGGAAGCTTGCTGACTCCACACGTCTGGGTTCATATGTGCCAGAAGCAGCTTGCTACAAGTTGACATTACTTGGAAATGAACTTCCTATCACAGATCTTGGGGGGAAATTCCATGATTCCAATACAGACCACAGATTTATGGATTCAATTTAGTAAACATTTACCATTGTCTGTTGTATGCCAGGTACTTAGTTATTTCCCAAGGGAGGCGACTTCCCATGCTATCTTCTCCTTTTTGGGATATAGCTAACTCCTAATAGGCTCCTCTGGGTACACAGTCCTACCCTTGAAAACAGGGTGTTTAACACCTGTGTCCTTAAGTGGATGGTCCTTGGGATGTGCTTTAATGCTGCAAGATTATAATAAATTTGTATCATATCTCTCTTAGAGCTTTCTTGCTGATTCGTTCAGTCAACAAAAATTTCAAGAATGTCTTTAAATCTATAGAAGTTCATTATGTTTACATACATTCAGGTTTTTATTCTAAAATATACCTGAGTAGTTCTTCCTTTGCCTTATGTATTTTAAATGAAAATGTATTTTTTAATCCTGGTAATTTGACCATTGATTTTATGGTTTGCAGAATACTTCCTCCGAGGATTTCATAGACCTTTACAAACACTCATTTGGAGATCCTCCTAGAGTCCAAAGGAAGATACAGATTTAGGGAATTAAGGCTGAAATTTAAGTCTCACAGCACATAATTTAGTCAAGAGACTCTTTGAAATAAGAATAACCAATTTGACAGTAAAGATTTAATAGTTTTCATCTGTCATAACTTACATCAGTTAGAATGGAAACTTGGACCTCTTATAAATGAACTCAGCAAGGTTAATTACCACTTAACATGGTCTATGAATGTAAATACTTGAGGTTGTCCATTAACATTCATGTGACACAATGGGAAAGTTATCATCACACTTATTCACAGGGAACTCAGATGCCTTGTGAAAAATTGTATCTTAAAAAATTCCTTGAGGAACTGACTTATTGCTTTTAAGAAAAATGTTTCATCATGTGATAAGCTCAATAATATGAGTTTTATAAGAAGCAAAGAGTTAGGCAGAGAGGACTTTCCTCTTGGCTCTGAACTTCTAGATGATTCTGGTTTTGCCTGAGAGCTTCTGAGAATCACCAGGCACCAAGAGTCAGACTAACAGACGTCATATGCCACTTCAACAGATATTCTGCAATGCTTTTTAAAGAAAGCCTGAACAATTGATAAATGATGATTTTGTTTCTACAAGGGAGAGAAATTGAGGGGATATTTCATCTGTAGTCCCTCTGGCTCACCGTTTGGTGGGAGCTTAAGACATAGGGGTAGTTTTGGCACAATAATTTACAGGAGTTAATTCATCCAAATGGAATCTTCCTTGGTTGTATTAATAATATGATTACCATGGGAAAGCTAAATTTAATTTCAAATTTTTTAAAAGTTTTAGTAGCACTTTTTTCATTGCCAATTATGGCACACATTCCTCTCATAATGATCTCATATTTTAAAACGGGTGAGATTCTTATGGGACTCTTGGATGGCTGCTGTCTAATAAGAGTGCACTTTACACAGTCTGCTTGTTAACACCTTAGTTTATACTCTTAGTTTACACATTTGCTTCTAGTTCTTTCTTCTCTTTTTACTACAATCAGACAATTGAAAGAAAATTTTGTAGAACACTGCTTTCAACATAGTCCCTTACATAAAAATCTTCATTAATGCTTAACAGCCTACAGATAGACTCAGTGTAAAACTCCCCACGGTACGCTTGTGACCAACATTCCACATACACGCCCTGGGGACCACTGGGCTTTGGCATCTATTCTACAGAACCTAAGGGATGAACTGCTCCATGGATTCTCTATATTCACAGTACCTTTAAATCACCCGGGTGTGCTTTAAAAAGACCTTAGTGTTCCGAGGTTGGTCTCGTAATAGGAAGCTCTCCATAGGAATATAACCACCATACGAATTTTGGTATTATGGATCTAATCCAACCTCCTTCATTTACAGTAATGGAAAATGAGACTCAGAGAACCTTAGGGATTTGCCTGGTTCCAAGCAGAGGAAGGACTTGCCTCAGATCTTACACCTCTCTGCCTGGTGTCCTTATCATGTCACTTCACAGAGAGGCTTTCCCTTCTTCCTACTCAACTTCTGGTTCCCAGTGAAACCTCACCTGACTTGCCTGGCCCAAAACACCATTCCCTTATCAAAGTTCCTAAGCCCATAACATAATTAGGGGGGGACAGGAAGGTCTATGTATGTGTGTCTCTCTATATATTCACACAGGTTAAGAATTTCTAAATCTGAAAACCTGAATCCAAAATGCTCCAAAATTATAAACTTGCTAATTTTCAGATGTTTGGATGAGAGAGTCTTAACCCAAAAAACCTGTGCAAGTATTCTAAAAATCTAAAAAATTAGAAAAACCTAACATATTTCTAGTCCTGAGCATTTTGGACAAGGGATACTCAACCTATGTCTTTATCAATTCTATATCTACTATTTCATATCTGTATATTTATATCAAGCATTTTATATCTGTATGTATATATATGTATGTACATGTGTGTGTGTGTGTATTTATCTTCACTAAAAAAAGAAGATAGTAGGAAATTGCTGTCAAGAAGCCCTGTTCTGTGAAATCCAAGATGACCTAAGAAGATGGAAAGATGTCCCATGCTCTTGGATAGGCAGAATTAATATAATAAAAATGGCCATTCTACCAAAAGCTTTATACAGATTTAATGCTATCCCTATAAAGATACCTATGTCGTTCTTTAAAGACATAGAAAAAGCAATTCTCAAATTCATTTGGAACAACAAGAAACCAAGAATT